>JABFEA020000043.1:35085282-35103954 GCA_019775915.2 Cyphomyrus plagiostoma
ATTTAGTTGTTTGTATTTGTTTGTGTGTGTGTGTGTGTGTGTGTGTGTGTGTGTGTGTGTATATATATATATATATATATATATATACACACACACACACACATTCATACGTATATATATACACATACGTATATATATACACACAATATTACATTTATGTGATCAATATACATATAAAAAATATAACAAGCTGTTAATTTGTTTTTGATATCGATGGTTTTCACAGATCCGAAATGATGATACCAGCAGCTCCATTAACTTCCTTACCCGGGTCACCGGCATTGGGTATGGCTTTTTCTTTTGTGTAGTTTGATTTGTTTGGATTTTGTTTGTTTGGTTTTTTGGGGTGTATTTCGACGCTGATTGCATGCTACATTTTATTCTTTCTCTCTACAGCCCGGCAGCTGCTCGCAAGTTTGTGGAAGAGGGTGTGAAGACACTTGAGGGTTCGTTCTGCTGTTATAATTTCTTTACAAAAAGCCTGACACTCAAGAACAGAGTGATAAGTGAAGATGAGCTTAACTCTGTCATTATTCCAAATGCACTGAAAGAATGTAACAGAAAACTGAGTTATGCAGCTATTCAGAATTTGAAACATTGAAGTGTTCATATAAAATGTAGCTGGAATATAAATGTATAGTAACCTAGTTTTCACTATAATTTCAGATCTGAAGAAGAATGAACACAAGCTTAATCACCATCAAAAGATTGGACTTAAGTATGTGGTTTAATATATTCTGGGTGGAGTGTCTGTTCAAGAATGTGGGTAATTGTTTGTACACGTTATGAGTAATAGGTTTGTTGCCTTTGATTTAATTGTGTTGGTAAATTTTACCAGTTAAGAAATAGATGATTGTAGTTATTTAACATATATAACTGTGCTGCAGATACTTTGAGGACTTTGAGAAGAGAATTCCTCGCACTGAGATGGAAAAGATGGAGGTGAGTAATATAGCAGTGTAATTTTAGAAATGTGTGAGATGTCACTAGGCAAACAAGCCACGCTCACATTGTCTATTTCGTGATGAATACTATCAGGAAATACAAGACAAAGGAAACTTCATGCTTTTTCATGAAATGCAGTTTCTTTTGATCATGCATCAGGATCGTTGACTTCAGGCTTCCCCCTGTGTCCTCTCTGTAGGCTCTGATTCTCCAGGAGCTGGAGGTTTTGGACCCAGAGTACATCGGAACCATCTGTGGAAGTTACCGGCGTGGTGGGCCTATGGTTTTTATTTAAACACAATTAATTTGCTTGTGTAAAACCCACCATAATTTACTTGTAATGTGTCCACATACTGCTAGGGGCTGAATCCAGTGGTGATATTGACATCTTGCTGACTCATCCAAACTTTACCTCTCAGTCTGAGAAACAGGTAACAATCACCTGATAATGATATTTGGTAATGTGATGTAAATGCAAAACTGCAACTAGCTATTTTCAGTAGGTCATACGGAGGGGGGGCCCGTTTCCCCGGTGGACTAGTGGGTTTGAGGGGGACTCTATTCCAGCCCTTAAGTGAATTACAATGCTGGGGCAGTTCCTTATGTTCCCTGATTCCTTGTTTCCTACCTTGTTTCATATTTTTTTCCGCAGCCCAAACTTCTGCATGATGTGGTCGAGCACCTTGAGTCACTTGACTTCATCACTGACACCTTGTCAAAAGGAGACACAAAGTTCATGGTCAGTGGTGCCGTCAGTCCTATTCTTTGCTGTTAACCAGAGATGGTAGAATGCGACTTCATAACAGTTAGTCACTGGCCAGTCTGGAGCTTTTCGCTATTTTTCTTGGTCCCCCTTGAATTTAACCATTCTTTCCACTGCTAACTTTATACATTCTGCTGCATGTTTTGGCTCAACAAACTTGTTCCTGACTTTGCTAGGGGGTATGTCAACTGGATCAGAGTGATGAAAAAGAGGAATCCCCACATCGCCGCATTGACATCCGGTCAGACGCATCTCCATATTGGTATTACTGTATGAAATCATTGTGCTCTGTCAGTCACTGTCTGTGGTGAGGATCAAAATGTGAACTGAAAAGTGCAACATGTCACCCATTATGGCTATTTAATGGTCAGACCTCCTCCATAAAAAAACATTTGTTTGATATGCTGTAGGGCCATTTGTCTATCTAGACTGTTGTGGTGAGAATTGCTCAGTTTTGTAGATAGTGGCCGTTGACATTTTTGGCTTCTCTTGAATATAATGGAAGTGAATGGCATTCTTTCCGTGGTAATTATAATACCAAAAGCATGCATTTCAAAAATCGAACAGCAATGTCTCTTACCAGAAATCATTACCCAGTTATTGTAGATAATCCACAGATTTTGTAGTAAGCAGTTTAATGTACAAACTATTATCTTTCTACCGAACCCTACATTGCAATCGTATCTCTGATTAGAAGTTAGCACTGGGGTGTTTAGGCTCTTGGCAACATGACCTAATGTAAACATCAGTGGCATCCAACTTGACTGAGCACTAACTTTTGCTAGCTCACTGGTGTTTGGTGAGCTAGCAATATTGAGCTGTAATTAGTATTAACTAAGGTAGTATTATCAGGAGCACAAACTGGCCCTTTAAATGCTTGTTTCTTTGCAATAAACACTTTTAATCAATCAGTAAGTCACAAATTTCATAGACGGATTTCACAGCTCGGCCATTAAGCAAGACCCTTAATCCCCAGTTAAAATGTATCACTTTTGATAGAAAAGCATTTGCTAATGACTAAAATGTAAATGTATTCTGAAAAGAGGCATGTAGACTCAAAGCTTATACAGTGGTACCTCGGTTCTCGAACTTGATCCGTTCCAGACTCCGGATCGAATCCTAAAAAGTTTGAGTTCTAATCGAGTTTTTCCCGTAAGAAATAATGCAAAACCAATCAATTAGTTCCCAGCCCCCCAAAAATACAGCCAAATATGTTTTTTTTTAAGCATTTGAACAGAAAATGAACAGGATAAAACAAGAGCATTTTTTTCTTAATGGCTTCCAAAACGATAAAGACCTTATCCCAACATTACCCCTGTCTTGCCCCAATCATCTGCTCCTTCCATGTGCCACGCCCCCTCGTTAACCTCATGTGGGATCCCCATGTGATCAGCTGTTTTTGGTTGTAGTCCTCTGTATTAAGTCCGCGTTTCAGTTTGTTTCCCCAGTCCGGTCATTAGGTGCGTTGGACGTGCTTACAGCTGGCTTAAAGCAACGCGTTCTAATCCTGACGCAACGTGTTACGGTTAGATGCATTGCGACCTCTCACCCGGCTGCACAAACTGGAACTGCCTCTGTGACGACACACCTTTGCCCTTACTGGCTGAACAGTTTAGTTACACGCATGACATTCCCAGGCAGGTCTGAATCGTAATCTGCTATCTCTCCCAAATATCGCATAAAGCAGTGAGAACTGGTTTTCGGTTAATTTACCTGGTAAAATAAAGTTTAAATAAATTACCTAAATGCTCTAATAGTACATGTAAGTTAGTGGTTTATTTATTGTTAGTTACTGTAATGTTGCGCTGCTTTATTTGGTTAATCATCCAGTCAGTGAATAAGGCATTCGAGTAAGAATTGCATTGTAGTATGACTCATTTCCTGACGTGTACAATTTATATTAGGTCAGCGTTCACGGTTCAACTTCTAATATTCAGATCAAGATCTAGGTCAAACTGATTTGTTCAACTTTCAAGAAATTCGAGTTCTAGTGAGTTGGAGAACCGAAGTACCACTGTATTAGTATCAAATCAACTCTCTTTTCCTCTGTTTTCTGTGTGTAATTTCCTTCTCAGATTGATCCCTAAAGACCAGTACTACTGTGGTGTACTGTATTTTACGGGGAGTGACATCTTCAACAAGAACATGAGAACTCATGCTTTGGAGCAAGGTTTCACTCTCAATGAGTACACCATCCGGCCAATTGGGGTTACTGGTAGGTTAACAGCACATGTTAGTACCTTAATTTTTATCTTTGTGGGGGCTTGAAAATCACAAATGTTACCTTTAGATATTAGGGTACATTTTCTTTATATTCCTGATTTAATATAATATTAATACACTGGATATAAGTGGATTAATACACTTATTGAATTTGTTGGTTGTTTGCAAGTGATATTAACACCCAGTCCTCTTCTCAGGTGTAGCAGGAGAACCTCTGCTGGTGGATAGTGAGAAGGATGTTTTTGACTACATCCAGTGGAAATACAGAGAGCCTAAAGACCGCAGTGAATGAGAGGCGGTGGGGTCACATGAAAGTACTCCGGCTTTAGTTACTGTCATCCATTCTAGCAAAATCAAACTGTTGCAGATGAATAGAACATATGTGTGGTTTGGAGACTGTGTGCATGTGTGTGCTTGTGATTTCATTTTAATTTTGGTCACTTTTCTGGGAGAAATTGCCTTTAGAAATGGCAGAAAATTTAGGGAGGTCTCTGGAAAAGTGTTTTTTACTTTGTCTAATTTTTAGCTTCTTGAAGGTAATATTGTATTTGGCTTACTTAATGTGATGCCCAATTTACAAAAATGTTCAACTTATGATAACGTCAGAGTGCTTTTCTGGATAGATATTGCATAAACTGATGAGTAAGAATACAGGGAGACAGCCTAGCATTTCACTGCTTTTGGAGGAGCGATGACTTCTCGTGATATTATTTTAGCAATCCTACAGCACTGACAATTAACGCTCTCAGATGGGAATGTTTCCTTTTGCTGCTGTTTTGGAACATCAAACCGAAACGCGCCAGTGTGGCCCAGGAGGAGCAGACGTAAACCAATACTCAGTGTGACTGTGTAACTGTCCTGTTCAATGGCTCCTTTTGGGGAGCGACGTCCATGGCGGGGCTCATGTTACGAGTTCTCAGGGACGAGCTAATGGTATTCAGACAAAGATCCTCATAGGTTTACCTCTCTGTCCTCTTCATGTTTCAGATGGAGGAACAGCAACAGGCACAGTTCTGGGTCATTATTGTTAGACAAGTATCACTTAAAAGCTTGTAGTTGCTACAGGTTCAGTTGCATTATACATGTTGTAAGTATTAGGCAAAATCCTGTACATGGTATTGGTACTTTTGTAGGTAAGATGACTTAATTCTCTACGTAAATGTACTATGGACGGCAGTGATGAACGACCTCTTCATTCAATTTGGGCTTGGCACAAAGTATAAAATACTTGCTTGTTGATTGAATGACTGTTGCATGTTTTTTCTTTTAGCCATATTATAGCTCTTGAAATTTGGAAATTGTGTTAAAATTGAATATGCCATGATGTCACAATCTGACAATTGAATCAAGAGTATTTGGACAAATGCAGTACTGCACACCTGCTGCTAATATAGGTAATATTACTACATGTCAAAAGTAGAAAGGTGTTATAGACCACAAAAAGCTTAGTTCCATACCAAACTGGAACTGAATATCATTTTTTACTGTTGTTAAGTAAATAATTGTACTGATATTATTTATTTGTCAGGTGAGCATAAAGGAAAACAATATCGATTGTATGGTATTTTCATGAGGTAGCTATTTAAAAATAAAGCTCCATAGTTAATTATTTGAACAACGTGTATATCTATCATCTGCTAATTAAGATACATGGAAAATGTATTTGTTTTTGAGAAATAAAAACATTTATTTCCATGTCTTCCTTGTTTCAGTCCTTGTGAAAATATATATAAGCTATAAGAAGTGATAAAAACATTTTATCTGTAACGAATGTGATTTTCTTGGTTTTACTATCGCCTGATACGATCGGGCATACATATATTTTACCACAGTATTCATTTTTGCAGTTGACCCACTAGAACGATTAGCCAGTTAGCCGACGGTATTGAAATAAAATGTCAAGATAAGCATCAACATATTTGAATGTTTTATAGCCTAAAAATTAAAAACGATAACAAAATATTAAATGTACACTTCGATACTTCGAAAATTAGTAATGCTTTTATACAAATTAATATTTAAAGAAACACTCAAATTCTCTTTGTTCCCCTACAAGATTTTTGACCAGGGCAACATGAAGCAAAAACTTTTAAGAACGGAATGACGGCTGCTAGCAGCGTTGCCGTGTAATTACCCGTCAAATGTTCTAGAAAATTTCAAAGGGCGTAGGTCAGCCACGAGGAATCAAGGAACGCTATCGGGTATGTGATATACGCAGCATTTACTATAAACCAAAAAGTGTCAGTCCACTTTCAAAAAGTAAATTCAGTCATATAATTCACATGATTCAGGTATTCCAATACTTTTTAAACAATGAAAGGACGCTCAGCGGTGGGCAAAATGAGCTGTTTTAATGAAAAGTAACCATGGATACCAAAACTGGCGTCTTAAACGCAAAGGATCATGGTCTGAAATAAAACGCTGGTATAAAGTCCAGGAAAACTCAGAGTGATTAACCAATAGGATAGTTGTACGCGCACTTTAGAACCAATAGCGCGCCGACAGGGTGGGTTATGTTTGAAGCATTCTCCAGCCATTTGCCGAGCCGAGTCGAGTCCGTTTCAGCAACGAAGCGATTCGCAGGGTGTGTGGTCTGTGATACTTTCGTAGCAGGTAACATTTTCCCGTCCTTGCAAAGTTGCATTGGAGTATTAATAAAACAGCTCAGAAAGCGGAACAAAAATTGTACATTCTGTAAAAAACTCAAGTTATTAATGGCATTTAAATTCTGAGTATTTAGGTAACAAATTAAAAGAACGATAGTGGAAGGTGGGCAACATCATTGATTTTAGCTTCTTTCATTAGTGATTTATATACACCTGCCGTTTAAAACTATAACCAACTTTATGATTTTGCAAACTTAGTCATTTATTATTTTTATTTTAACGTACTGTGGTGTTTAATTGTAATATACGGATAGCTTGCTGCGGTCATTATTGGCCGAAACACCTTCGAGCGTGAAACAGGCGGATCCGTCCGTCTGCAGTAATCGGGAGCGTTTCCGTGAAGGCTGGGGTACGGGCAGGGGACACCCAGGATGGGGTGAGAGGGACACGCACACACTACGGGGAACTGAGAGGCGTCAGTTTGCCTGAGGTCTTCGGGTAGGGAAAGCGGAGTACCAGGAGGTAACAGAAAACACAACAATTCGGGGCGGGACTAGGACCCACAACCCCGCTAGTGTGAGAAGTACTTGGAAGCATGTCTTTTAGTTGCATTACTGTTGAAGGTTTTGTGGAAGCCGAGTTGATGATTATGCTTTTATGATGTGAGGTTACAATTGCGAAAATGTCTTGGAAACCACGTGTGTTTCACATTGTATTGTATTAATTCGTTATCATGATCTTTTTTAGTTAAATTCCGCTTTAGGTCCGTATGAAATATTGAATGTTTTCACAATGATTTCGCATAACGCTTTGGCGCGCTTTCAAGGTGCCGCAGGGATGCCCCATGTCCATCTAACGAATCTGCTCCGTGCGCTTTTTGCAGCGTAACCATGTCCGACAGAAAGGCGGTGATCAAAAACGCGGACATGTCCGAGGAGATGCAGCAGGACGCCGTGGAGTGCGCGACCCAGGCCCTGGAGAAGTACAACATCGAGAAGGACATCGCCGCCTACATCAAGAAGGTAGCGTGACTCGTCATGTCATTAGTCCCCTTAATTAATGTGCTCTAGTGATGCGCAGATTAAGGGTATCCAGAAAGTTGATGGAGAGAGAACATTAACAGAGAGGTCACTTGTGTTCTAAGGGGCTGTGTGACCCAGGGCCTGTGCCCACGCGCTAAAGAGTGGAGTATTGTGAACGCCGCTTTTGATTTTTTTTTTTTTTTAATAATTGAGGCGGTATTGTATGTGGGAGGAAAAAACTGCATCATGGCCTTTTCTATGCTGCATTCTCATGAGATTACATGCATGTCAATATCCATCAGACATACAGTGCAGCTGTTATTTTCTGTGCATTCATTTAATTGAACTGAATTCCTGCATTAATGTTCCTCAGTTATGCCTGTTATGGGGGGGTTAAAATAAAATATTTTGTTTATCAAGTGGATGCAGGTGCATAGTGAATTCAGATTGTTTTTTTTTCCCCACCTAGGAGTTTGATAAGAAGTATAACCCCACCTGGCATTGCATTGTGGGGAGGAATTTTGGCAGCTACGTCACCCACGAGACCAAGCATTTCATCTACTTCTACTTGGGTCAGGTGGCCATTCTGCTGTTCAAGTCTGGTTGAAGTTGCAGCTCAGCAGCCAAGCCCTGAAGTTAAACTGACTGGCAAAGACTGACAAGAAAAAGACCTTCTTGGTTACAGGGACCTGCATTTTTTCTGTGCTGCTTCTGTTAAAAATGGCCATGTAAAGACTTGTATTTATTTTCTATATAGCAGAATGTTAAGTCCTCAATAAATTTTTTACTTAAGTTTCGTGACTGGCTTATTCAAGCTTCACGACTTCACACTTCGTATGCATTTATTGCTAGTGACTATAGCATTTCATAGATGCCGCTGCATTTCTTCCACACATAAGACACGCTGAAACTTATATTGCAAACCAGTCTGAGACCCAACACTAAGGCTCCCACACATACGTCACCCACCGTCACAATACACATAATGGGAAACTTTAGGGTGCGTAGCCTAAAAGGGCAATGTAGCCAGGGAATCAGATTTAAAGATCACTGGTAATTTAAAACCTTAGTCATGCTTCAGCCAATATTAACCCCACCTTCCATAACTAAAGTCAATGAGCTTGTACACTATGCTGGCCAGCTGGGGGGGGGGACACACCCCATAGCAGGGCTAGCAGCACATGCACTGGAGAAATTTACACACAAAACCCACACAGGACGGCAAAGCAAAGTGGACGGGAAGCCACAGCCATGATGGCAAGAGGCTGAACTGCTGACCACAAGGCCACTGCATGACCCCGACATATTGGGTTACTGCAAAAGTGAAGGAGCACACACTGAGTCAGTGGACAGGATGTCATTTATTAGACTGTTCAGAAGACCAGCTTGTGCGGATAGACGCCATTGGTGAGGCAGAAGGAGCCACGCAGGTATCCCTTCAGCTGAGGGACCTTCCTGATCAGGGGCAGCAGCTGGGAGTCCACAACCTTCTGGTCAATCTTACGCTGCTCAGTCACCTGGTATTTCTGTGGGGGAAACGTAAAACGGACTAAGTGAGGAAGGCTTGAGGTCAGACAGCAGGACCTGTATCAAAGAAGCCTGGAGCAACTGAGGTTTAGGCCGAACTCTGCTGGTCACAGAATTCAAAGCAGCAACCTTTGCAACACAAGCACATACCCCTAACCCTACCCAGCATACACACCTTCACAGTACACTTGAATAATCACTTCCATGCATACATACAAACTTGGACCCGAAGTAGTACCAACATGGAATAAACAAAGCTTTAAAGACACCACAGCCAGGAGAAAAGACAACCAAGCAAGAAAGATCAATATCAGGAAGTTTCAAAAAGTATCAAAAACTCATCCCGTTTAAATCTGACTTGCCATTAAACTATGATAAGTAAATAAAACACTCAAGACCCTGGTCAGTAAAGGGTTTAATGACACATGTAGGGTTCAATTTTGACCTGTCTTGTCAAATAATTTTACACAACAGCAATCTACATGAGTAGCCAATATACATCCAATTAGCATAAATTTATTTTCATTTAATGAATTGTGTTGTGTCAATTCAGAAATGTCAATCTGAAATTTCAAAGGGCTTGTATATTAAAATTCAGAAGATTCAAATAGAACAAGCAAGTTTAAACCACAGCAACACTCCATACAGAAGGGTTCTCAATGAATGTCCACATACTTTAAACCAGTTCTGCAAATTCAAATAGCCTAAACTCCTATTCTTTAACAATTCAAATGATGTCAACAGATATGACAAGTTACAGCTCTACAGCAAAGAGATGATTTGGAGACGTGGGACAATTACACACTTGTATAGGGGTAAAAACCAAAAATGAAATCACTACTTTTAACGTCCCAAAAAAATTGCCCATTAGTAAAATCTGTCTCAAATAAAAGGTTCGGAGCCTCACAAGAAGTACATAAAGAACAGCCAAAAATAAGGGCCGACAAGTCACGTTTAAACGTAACATTTTCGGGACCAATCAGATGCATTACATTCCCAGACAACGTAAACCATGTAAATGAGCAGGAAAGTGAGAATGTAGAAAGAACACAGGTCTTATGGTATCGAGGGGAATATTACCTCCTTTTCTGTGTCAAAGATCTCGCCCTCCTGGTGCCGAGGCCTCCTCAGCTTCTTCTTCTTGAAGTACGAGTCTGTGAGGGTCCTGGGGATCTTCACAGTGGAGATGTCGATTTTGGTGGTGGTAGCAATGACAAACTTTTGGTGTGCTCTGCGAAGGGGCACGCGATTGATGGCCAGGGGCCCTGAGCAAGGACAGAACAAACAGGGCATCAGTCATTGTCAACCAGCATTAAGCTCAGAAATGAGGCCTGAAGCTGAGGCAAGAGCTATTCAAAATGGTAAACAGGATAGTGTGGCAAATCAGTTGGATATAATATACAGTAGATAAACACAAAAAAACCCAAACATATCTGGGTCAGAATATACTATCATTTTCTCCTCAAGCCTGTCCTCTATTTACTTACTGCTCATTATACTAACAGCTACAGTGCAAGACTCATGTATACTGATGTTACAGCAACATCCAACAGGGCTCAGTCAAGTCTTACCGGTGACAAGAAGAAGACCACTGGATAGCTGCTTCAGGAACACAACACGCTAAGGGAGAGGGAAAAAAATCATGACTGTTCTATATCACATCCTCACAGTAAATGACTGTGCATACACCCAAGAACGAAAACACATCCCATGTCACAAGCGTAGTGTTGTGAGATCCAATGACCACTTACTGAATGTTCAGGCCATGTGTTCTACACTGTGTATGCTGACTGACTTACCTTACTACAGTATAATGTAGTACCTCCACACAAAACAGGACACTAAGAACTCATTTGGAATGAACAGCAAAGAGCCTTAAAGATATTTAGCAGATATTTAGCTAAAGATATCAGATTCAGGAGGTGACAGCCTCCACTTAGGCTAAAGAAGCAGCAATCAGATATACACTTGGGCTGGATTTCTGGCAGGATAAGCACAGCAGTGTGGACGCCTGCCTGGGCTCACCTTGCCGCGGTGCCGGCCCATCAGCAGGATGAGGACGGTGCCTGGGGTGATGGAGCTACGCAGCCGCCGCTTGTGTTGGCTGAAGGGTTTCTTGCCGTGACTCAGGAGCTTGCGAGGGAGGTCTTCTGTGGGGTAGTAGCGGGGCTTTGGGGAGAAAACGCCATCAGTGAAAGCTGCATGTAAGGAGGAGAGTGAACACACCCACCCAGAGAGACGCATAGTCTCACCATCTTCCGCAGCTTGACCACACGCGTGCCTCCATTCTTGTCCCCCCCAACGGTCTTTGTGACCGTTGTCGGCAGCTTTTCCTTCAACTTCTTCTCAATCTAGGGACACATGCACCAATAAGCATATAAGGTACACATTGCTGCCCAGAAACCCTTACATGTTAGGAACAAGAACACACCATGAGTTTATCTGCAGTGGGATGCATACAGACCTCTCCAAGTTTCATATTCCTGTCTGAATCACACCTGACCTCTGCCCCACCGGCCCATCAAATATTATGTACTCACCTTAGTTTCAGGGGCCTTGGTTTTCCTCTTATATAGCGCCTTGCGAGCATACATGACAGAGCGGGAGTAGCGACACAACCCCCGAGCCAGCACCGGGTTGCGGCTCGAGTGCCTCTTCTTGGCCGCCCTCTTCTTCTTCACCACCTTCTTATCACCCTCTGCCATCTGTGGTAAATGTATTAGTTAGCAAAACTTAGCCAAGTCAATATCAATTACCCGTACGACTAACACCAGCAAGCCATTCAAGCTAAGCAACGTTCAATTTAATCTGTCGCCAGCAGTTAAAGAATGCAGCTAAGACTATCCGAATGAAATTACAATTTTTGACAAAAACGTGCAAATACAACGTGCCGCCTACTGTAGAGCATGCGGGGTAACTATAGCATAATAGCACATCAGCAAAAACGTCTCCACTAAGTTTTTCGGGCGCTTGAATACCCGAGGTGCTTCTGACAGCCAGGCAACTTTTATAAGTTTTTAAACACCGAACATAATCAATTGGAGCACATATCATTCGTATATTCATAAATATTAGTGCGAAGGCCCGACTCATGCTACGCATCGACAAGGTCTCAAAACAGGCAGCTCGCTAGAGCCATAAGCCCTGTAACACTGACAAGAAAGAAGCCGAGCAAAACTTCTTAGACATAAAATGCCACCAGCAGCAGGAAGGCAGCGATTAACTTTTATATTGATTGTACTGAAACACGTACAATTATTCGAGAAAAAGGAGCATTTTGTGCGTGCTTCTATATGGTGTTGGGCCTACGCTTTCAAAATCATCAATTTAATCAAATGTTCGCGCAAAAGAAACGCATAATTTCCACATTAAAAGTCATCAACATTGATAAAACGTTCATATATAAACGAGCGACTAAACAATTAATTTGTTTTCGCAAGGATGGTTAACGATATTAATTCCCAGAAAGGAACGAGGAGGAACCATTCTTACCTTTACTAAGAAAAAAAGACCGACATACGGGATACTGACGGCTATAAACGAGATTTGCGTGACGTATGACGTACACGCATTGCCTGCTGGACTATGTCGTTTTTAGTTAAATGTTACAGGAATTTATAATTACACACTATTACTGCTACTACTACTACTACTGATGATGATGATGATAATAACAATAATAATAATAGATACTTTATCGATCCCCACGGGTAAATTCTCTTTACACCTCCCCAAACTTTCTCTGTGTAGATGAGAAAAAGCTGGCTGCTTGCTCATTATGCCTAGATATTGAAATTACGTGATAACAAAGTCAACAAATATGTTTTTCAGGTTCATTATGAGCTAAGTATGCACAGTGTACACAGCTAACTTGGACAATCAATAAGTATTGTGATGGACAAATAAATAATTCAATGCAAATTAATACAACATTTAAAAACAAAAATGTGGTTTTCAGGCAGGACTGGATCTATTTGTTCACTGGCCCTAGGCAAAGCTTGACTTGGGACACCCCCCTACCAAGAAAATTGATTATCGTTTCACAGGTAATTTGGGGACTCTATGCAACTGCATATTTTGCCTAAAGCTAGAGGCAGCCAAGGGGGAGAGAATTTTTTCTGTGGCACGTCTGTCTGTCTTTCAATTATCTACTTAATACTTAACTAACTAAACTATGTGCGTTGAGTCCTGCAGCATATGAGTGTCTGTGGAATGGCATTCGTGCCACATGTGATAGATTTCAAAGATGCTCTGACTCCGTTGTCTGAACATGACCCTTGTCAGTGTTACTAAGCGCTCTCTAGTGTGTTGTACATTATATATATTATATAGTTTTATTATATAGTATTATAGTTCTTAAGACCGGTCTCAAGACCAGTTTTTTGTGGTCTCGACTCTATTTAGTCTCGGTCTTGTCTTGGTCTCGGACATAGCGGTCTCGATGGGATGGGGGAAAAAAGAGAAAACAGCACATCCTCACAGAACAGTATTATTATTTATTACGTGCCTCAATTCAAATGCAAACAGTCAGATGCATCTATTTTAAAAATGTGACATTGTATAGATTTTCTCAATGGACACTGCCAGTGCTTCAGAGTCCATACATGTCATACACATCGCATCATAGCGAAGTCGGCAAAGAAATGTCCACGAAGTCTATAGCATAGTTATAATTCGAATAAATTAGGTATTTTACATTTATTAGAAAGCATGGTCTAATGAATGTAAAAGACTTAATATGAACATCTTTCTGGTACATCCCATCTCTTTCCCTTGACAACGTCTGATAAAGTGGTTACAGGAGAGGATTGCTGAGAATATTATTTTCCATCAGGCCTCATAACTATGACAAATCTGAGAGATTTTAAATGAGAGACATATGGACAATATGATTGAAAAGATAACATAAATTTGATTTAACGACGAATGACACTTCACAGCAATGCCTTGTAATGCACAGTAATGTGATGTAAATTCTATCCCTAGTCTGTTTTCGGTCTTGGTCTCTCCCTTAGTGTGTCTTGGCCTTGGTCTTGGTACCCTCAAATCTCGGCAGGGTCTTGGTCTTGATAGCCTCCGATCTTGGCAATGTCTTGGTCTCGGTTTAGACGGTCTTGACTACAACATTAATATATACACACACACACACCACAGACAAAACTGAACAAAAATGACTTGTTTGTAATTTGAAAGAAAAACTATAGTTACCAAACTTTCTTTTATTAAGAAATGATTCCTTGTACAAACATAGAACAAAGCAATTTCAGGCTTTTTCAGTTTGCTCATGTATCTGTCAACCGTTTGATATATAACCAAGCCAGTTAGAGCCAGTGTGTTTATCATGGTCAGCAGGAGAACAAGATGATCTCATTGTATAATGGGAGGGGAAAATTCCAACAGAATCCATTTCATTGCAGAAATTAATTAATCAAGACATGTGTGATGTGCGCAACAACTGTATGAGTGCAAACAGAGGGAAAACTGTAGGTGCCTTCAAAAACACTAACATAAATGTTACATTAAAATGTATCAGTCCTATAGCCAAGCTGCTAGGTCTTTAAGGCACAGATATGATTTCTATAAACATGTGAAAAGAAGAGTATGGTGATTGGTGGTATTCTGTTCTGCAAAGGAACCATCTCATAGCAGCAGCCAGCATCCGGAATAGATGGGGACCGTCTCTTCATTTGGTGTTTTCCAAGACGATGGCGATGCCCTGGCCTCCGCCGATGCAGGCCGACCCAACACCGTATTTTGCTCCACGGCGCCTGTCAATAGTGAGCATACAGAAAATCCATCTCATTGGTTTCGAAAACTTGGGAATTTATTTTGAAACGTGCGTGTCTGGAAATGTTATGCATCTTCCCTGATTTTATTATACTCTGCCAACAGGTAACTGCAGATAACACTTACATTTATGTACCTAAGAAAATTGTTATGGGGAAATCCAAAGAAATTTCCAAAGAAATTAGCATAAAATACTGAATTAACCCTCAATATACACATCGACTTTGCTTAGAGAGAGAAGTACTTTACCAGCCACCCTAAACCTTAGCTAAAATGGAAATGTGTGGGTTGTTTTAAACAGGTTTTTGCTTCAGTCACCTAACCCAGCAGAGCAGGTGAGTGGTGATGCACATGCAGGTGTTATTTAGAGACTGACGCTACCGGAGCTCGTGGACCAGATGAGCAGTGATGCGTGCGCCAGAGGCCCCAAGAGGGTGGCCCAGGGCGATGGCACCGCCGTTCACATTGCTCTTTTCGAGATCCAACCCCAGCGACTTGGCCACAGAGAGGTACTGCGGGGCAAAGGCCTCGTTCACCTAAGGGAGAATGTCCATACAACAGCAGATTGTGGCACTTGGATCAGAGCTCACAGCCATCTAACACAACACTGTGGGTGAGAAAGTGTCAACCCTGCGTGGTAATGTGATCCAGGCTGGATGAGAGACCCAAATGCACGTTGGATTAATGCTGGTACTATTAGATTCACACCTCCACAAGATCCATGTCTTTCAGAGAGAGGCCAGCTTTTTTCAGAGCTTCAGTGACTGCTGGCACAGGGCCTAAGGAGATATTTTACATAATTTGTTAATTTATTTTAACATTTTATATTACACACGTTGCATAAAATTGTCAGAAACTTTTCTATAAGCAGATACATCTTAGCCCCACGCAATAGCAAACTAATGATATTATCATCATCAGAATCATTTCAGTCTTTTAACGGATCCTGTTGATCCTTGGTCATGTTTTTAGTTCTTCCCGCTGATCTCAGCCCTGCACTCGCCACATGGTCATTGTAAGCTGGGAATCACAGACTGCCTCAGCCTTGCAACATCCCTGTAAAGAGGACCAATTCTGAAAAGCAGTAATGGTTGAACACTGAGCTTCATCACAGTGCCGGTCATTTACCAATTCCCATGATGCTGGGATCACAGCCAGATACATGATAGGCCACGATCCTGGCCAGAGGAGTCAGCTTGTGCTGCTTCAGTGCATCCTCACTGGCTATCAGCACGGCGGCAGCCCCATCCGACACGCCCTGTCAACACAGGTCAGCCAGCTGAACACACAGAAGCCATGGCCATTGTCATGATGCTCCTAAACATTTCATTTTGCTTAACAAATTACAGCTATTACCACATAACACATTCTAGAGCAGTGTGTCCCAATCCGGCCCATGGGAACCCGCAGGTAGCCCCCATTTACCGGGTGGGGAGCTGGGAGGGAGCAAAAATGCAGACCGTCTGTGAGACCCCATGCACCGGGTTGGGAAACACTGTTCTAGAGCATCTATAGAACCAAAAACACGCCCAAATTTGTTATCTCGGCAGCATCATCAAGACTTCATTTTTCTGTGAGGAAATTACTCGCAGCAGCCTGCACGCTCACAGAGGCATTGGCAGCCGTCACGGTGCCACCCTTCTTGAAGACCGTCGGCAACTTGGCCATCTGCTCCAGGGTGGTCTGCGGGCGGGGGTGCTCGTCATAGGTCATGGGCACCTTGCCCTTTTTCGCCTTGACATCAATGGGTGCGATCTCAGCATTGAAGTGGCCGGCCTCATGTGCTGTGCAAAAGAAGATAAGGGCTAGCAGTATCCCTCTCGACAGAGGGCTTGCTAGCAGAGTGGAGGAGCAACCCTCTAAACGACAAGTACGGCTAGGGCTGAATTCAGCATGTCTTATTTCTTCCACAGGGATGACAAGGCAATTTCCTTGGGAAACAAATTCTAGGCAATAATTATTCAATACACTTCATATTCCAAACAATAATATTGAAACTAATGCAAAACAATAATAGTGTGTGTATAATAGAGTTCATTCTTTATACAAAATATCAATGCCAAAAAACCCTCATGATGCATGAGAACTGGAGTCATGCCTGATTTTAGTCTGAGATTTATCCCATCATACCGAATTAAATTCAGGTCTGTTGACAATGTTGGATGCTGGCAAACAGAGGGAATCTGACTCTAGGTGTCAATGGCTCTCAGGTGTGCTTAGATGACAGCTGAACTCACACACATACAGGAGATACATACACAGTATGCATTTCATTCAGCAAGATACTGTTATCTGGTTTTTGCTGAATGGAACCATAAAGACCTATCAGCAATCACCATCGAACCCAGGTGATGATGAAAGATAAAGCGGTGCTCACCCGCCTTCCACCTTTGCTGCGTCTGGTAAGCATACGTGTCACACTCCTCCCGGCTGATCTGGTACTTATCAGCCAGGTTCTCAGCCGTTATGCCCATGGGGGTTTTCACGTGCAGATCGGTAAGCCCCGCCCACAGCGTGTCTTCCAGCTGACAGACACAGGGCAATGGTCAACAGCATCTTACATGATGTCATTTTCTAAGCCCCAGATACCAATTTGAATCCCGCTCAATCACCCCCAGGAATGAACTTCATTCATGTTTAATCTTTAGTGTTATTTCTGCACCACAAAAAAGGTTTTCGGTTCATCCTGCTTCACATTTCTGCGATTCTATAACAGCAGGGCTATTGTATCCGTAAGCCTGCCTCAAACAGACTATAGCTCAGTATAAAGATTTATTGTGACATGCAGTATTATTAGAGAACACATTCCGACAGGGTATTTGCTCACTTCCCCCGAAATGACAAGGATAATGATGAAGCCCCAAATTGAATGCTGAAGCTGTCACGCACCTTAAGGTCCAAGCCGAACTTGGTCCCAAAGCGGATGTTGCGTACAGCATATGGGGCTTGACTCATGCTCTCGGACCCACCACACAGGACAACCTCTGACTCCTTCAAGCAAATTTCCTAGTGAATAGAAGAGTAAACTGCAGATTAAGTATGATTATGAAGCAACATGCATGTTCCCCCCTATTGTGTGCCTTGGTGCTGTACCATGATGGTAGAGATCCAACAGTAACATCCTGAAGCACCAAGCATCCGCACAGAGCATCTCAACAAGGTTCCTCTGAGCTAAACCCACAAGGCATGCCAAAGTTCTGTCTACCTGAGCACCATTGATGATGGACTGGAAGCCTGAACCACAAAGCCTGTTGACAGTGAGAGCTGGGACAGGCACAGGAACACCACACCTCAGGCCCACATGGCGTGCAATGTAGGGGGCATCTGCAGAGCTCTGGGGAGGAAAGCGGAAAAAAATTCACAGGCCACAGGTGTAGGGCTTTGAATACAGGCTTCAGAACAGTAGCACCAAACAGCAAGATCATCAGAGCAGCTGAGCTAGTTACATATGGATGAAATCTACTATGATCCACTAATTTTCTGCCAGTGAAGTCATGCGAACAGTTACAAAATGGTATTCAGTGTAATTCCTGTCCAAAAGGGTTATCGTATATATCAGTTTTCAAAGCAAGGAAGCTCCAACTGTAATAGAGGTCACATGACACGGCTCTTGAGAAGAACATGGTTTTGCACAATATACACTGTAATGTTAAATGTCTACTGTAGATGATAACTAGCTTGACAACCACATTTACAAGCAAGTGGTAACATAGATGAGTGTTAATACAGTACAGGCCAAAAGTTTGGACACACCTTCTCATTCAATGTGTTTTCTTTATTTTCATGACCATTGGTAGAT
>JABFEA020000043.1:35118079-35132897 GCA_019775915.2 Cyphomyrus plagiostoma
CCCCCCCCCCCCCCCCCCCCCCCCCCCCCCCCCCCCCCCCCCCCCCCCCCCCCCCCCCCCCCCCCCCCCGACACGGGAATCAAACAAAGCAGAGAGTACTGAGGGGGGAGACTTTAAAGCCTGGAGAGAAATGCTGAGGCAGAAGCCTGCGCAGCTGCAGCAGGAAAAACAGCAGATGTGACCATGCATGTGCACCTTATTTATAGCCTTGCTGAGCAGCGTTGCCCAAATCTGAAGGGGAAATACAGTCAGAAATTACCAGTGAAAACCAGCAGAACAGTAATGTGACAAACAATCTGGGGTGGCTTTACTGAACAAAGTAATTTGTTATCTAGTAGATTAGCAATCAATCAGCACGTGTTTGCCGAAACCCTTCGTAACTAAAGTAGTTCTCATTCGTAGATTTACGAGGGTTCTGACTCATTCGTTATTTTCTACGTTGATCTTTATTCGCATTTTTGCCTGCTATATAAACCAAATGCATGCGGTTAGAATAGGCTAAAATGATTACACAATTTTTATCTTCAATTTTATCTTATATCATACAAATATAAAGTTTACTCACTAGTGCACATACAGTATAACATATCAATATATACATCTACCACCTTGGAAGTAAATCTGTTATGTAATTATTTATGTCTTGCTATATTCATGTGTAGTATGAGTGCACTGAATTGAAATGAATTTAATTCTTACCATAATTCTAATTCAACATCTTACAGGCTGTAGTAAATTCAAAATCCAGTTTCTAAATCCTGCATAACCCTAATAATCTATATAATAAAAATCTTTTGAACTGCACGACCAGCAATGGCAGAGAATTGTGCAAGTCAAAAGACGACGGCTTTTGAGATAACGTCCTCTAGGAAGTTGCTTTTGTGGGTGGCCAAGAACCCCTTGGATCATCTCATTAATGAACAATTCATAGAGACATACAGGCTGGCCTGGGGTGAAATAATGAGCCTCCTTGGTCTGGTGCCGGACAAATTGGGGAACAGACAGAATTTTGCCCTCAGTGTGTGCAGCTTCTGAAAGCTCTCTGCTTCTACGCCACTGGTGGATTCCTGTAGACCTACAGATGCACATGGCTATCCTAGTGGGCTAGGAGTCCACATGATGCTTATATCTGGTCCAGCTTTGGAGTGTGTCAGATGGCTGATGGTGTGTTTGCTGGTGGCTGGTTAGTGGGCCAAGTATATTTGTTAATTCTGGAATAATAAAAGGTTTTTGGGAATCTTGTTCATTATTCACCATCGCTTTTGGGAAAGCCACCCCTGAATCGATTTTCACCCTCGGTGACAAAACTCAGAAAGACAAAACTCAGCAAAAAATGCTGTTCACACAGATCTGATAAACTATTAGCATAGAGGTATTTTATATACAGCTTTTAATGAACTGCCTGCTTAGTTACTGCAGTAGTGTTCAGCAGCTGGACATCCCATAATTAGCACTGGAATGGCTGCTCACCGTCCCAGTCCAGGGTCTGGAAAAAGTTGTTGGCATTGGTGTCCATGCTCTGTGGGGACTCCGGCTCTGTGGTGGAGCCCTCGGGTGTTTGATCCAACTGGGGCGACTCTGCGTCGTAGAAGGCTGTGGATCCGGGCTGACGTGGGAGCTCTGGTTTCCCTGCAGGTACAGATATGGCCATCAGTCACCTGGGTCCCACTAGCCATCTCCACCACAGGTCAGATTACTGCAGGCACAATTCCTGCAAGTCCAGTTGAGACCATTATAATGCAGAGGCTAGGATTCGGAAGGGTACTGCCATTTGTTTAGGTGTTTTACTGAGCAGAGTGGTGAACTTCATTTGAGCAAAGTCACCTCAGTAATGTGAACAGCTCGGTGGTCTTGGGTGTTTTCCAGAGAAAGTTTAACATGTGTGGCCAGTCTTCTTTCCAGACTGGGGTCACTATTTTGACTGACTATAGTACTAAAGAAATAAGTTGACACCACCTCAAGCAAAGAAGCTATGTAACCTCTCACAGCTCACCAAACTTGGCGAGGATCTCCTGTTGCTCTTCCCGGCTGGAAAAGAGGATCTTGGGATTAAGGCCCTTGGTGGCAAAGTTCTCCCAGGGTGGCGTCCTGTGGCTTGGCCGATCTCTCGGCTCCACCTCCACCTCCAGGTTGACCTGGAAGAGATCTGGGTACTTCTCCTGGATGTCGCAAGCGTCCAAGTCATACCTGTTAAGAGACGAACAATGGAAATTTGTATGTATCCCCCAAATGGGTACAAACAAATCCACCAACAAATTGTTAAAACAAGTTCTTAATTTTGATATTTTAAATTCTAACAAATGTCATATTAACTCTTCTGGAGTTCCAGTTAAACTCAAACGCTTTTGACTTATTAGATAATGATTTCGAAACATAATACCATTCTAAGCGTGTCAATATTAGCAACATAATTTTGCTAAGTGTAGTAATATTCTGAGGAGCATTTGCAGTGTTTATTATGCTCTAGAGTTATAAATAACCCATTATGCTATGGTGTTACCATGACTGACAAGCAACATGCGGACTGACTTAATTGCATTTGTTAATTAGGAGCAATGCAGCCTATTTGGAAAATCATATGTATGAATTACGTTGTGTGAAAGAATAATATAACATTCTGCTATTCTTAAGTGCTGCAGTGGAATGGCAGTATTAGTTTTGGTTGCAGCAGAGTGGAGCAGCGCAGCACTGCTGATGAGGCATGCAAACAGCAGCAGTACACACTTGGCAAATTTGACTGTAGTTGCATTTCTGGGCACGAAACCTGTGTGGAACTGGATCTGGAACATCTTCATGGAGGCCATCTGCAGGAGGACATAAACATTACACGTGCATGTGAGGGCTTTCAGCTACTTAGAGCCAGCCTCAGGTAACCTACTTGTTTATTGATTAACTAAAGCAGTGTTTCCCAGTCCAGTCCAGGACCTGCAGACAGTCCATGCGTTTGCTTCCTCTGTCAGGGAGCTGGGAAGGAGCATGTGGGCTATCTGTGGGTCCCCAAGGGCCAGGCTGGGAAAGCTGAACCAGAGTATAAAGGTAAATAGCAGGGCTGGGAATCGGCAGTGACCGGCCAAATCGGCATTATAGCAGTACACGTTTGCTGGAAAGCATCTCAGGTCTACGTTTAAAGACAAGGACTGTAATGGTACACTTTGTTACACTCTCTGCCTTTCAGTTTGGAACGCTCAATGAAACAAATTCATACAGTTCTGGACAAGCTCTTCAACATGAAAAGCATACTAATTGAGGCTGTCAGTTGGTAATAACTAGTGCTAGAGAGCCCAAATACCCTCCAACGTCACATAAACCAGTAGTTTGGGAACATTTGAACTTTCCAATAAATTTGCCAACGCCAGAGAACATTGTTGATAAAACTAAGAATGTCTGTTGGCTCCTTTAGATTGAACTCAATTTTTTCTGGAAACACATCCAACATGCCAACTCGTTTTACGTCATCCGAGTATGTGCTTTTGCCAGGAAATTTATACCAGGCTTAAAAAAAAAACTAATGCTAAGTTCATACTGCGCGATTTTACACCCTGCTTTCTGAAAGATTTTGGTCATCACCAACAAAAGCCTCAGATTAGAAGCCAACCAGTGTCTACTTGGTGCTCAATCGCTATTAGCACTCAATCGCTATTAGTTCAAAGATGCAGCCAGACAGGGCTGACCATGTGTTGTAATTGCCCGTCGGATATCTAACATGCTTTCTGGACCTGCTGGCAACACCAAATCCTGTAGTGTGAAAAGTGTTGTGACTGGCAATGAGTGTGACGACAAGCTGTAGATGAAGAAAGTGCAAGACACGAGATGAGTGAAACCCGAGGTAGGAGTTCAATTCGTTTAGAAACTGTTCTTAACGTTTAGAGATATTCAGTGAAAGTTTACATTTCACACATTTGCGGCTAGTTGTGGTTTCAAATTGAGGAAAAGTCTCTGCACATGCAGCACTGGGAAAATACAATTTCACTAACCCACGTTTAAAGTGATGCTTAGAAATCAATTTAACTCTCACTGCAATATGAAAATCGTCATCGTGAAGAATCTCAATTTGTAATAGAATCAATTTCCCATCCACCCCATAGTAAATAGCTACTATTACAACCATGGGAATATATTAACGATATGAGGATTAAGGACATTAAATGGGCAGGAGGAGACGCTTCCTTTAGCTACTATCATGACACAGGGTTGGTCCTTTGACAGCAATAACACTAATCGCAATACTGCTGGATCTCAAAGTGGCCACGACAAGACTGTCCAGGGACCTTCAATGTATATAAATAAAATGGAAGAGGACATCAGCAGGGGCAGCCTGTCAGCTACCTTGGCCTGCAGCCGGCCTCCCAGGGTGGAGCGGGCGTGGTAGATGACAATGAGCACGTCTCCCTGCACTGTGACTCCGAGAGGGATCTCCGCACGTCCATCCTCCATTTTAAAGTCCCTGTGAAGACACCACGTCCCATTAATAAACACCATGGCCATCTTCACATATGTTAAGAGGTACATCGCTGACACCGGTCATTTCAACAGAAAAGCAGGTTACATCAACACTGACATCCTTGGGTTGGAAAAACTAAAAACAGTGGCAGGTCTTTATCGCAGAGTCACAGCTGACACTCAGCGGTTCATCACACACATGCGTCATCACACTTCGCAACCACTCCAAAGTCGTGGGACTAAGCTGATAATTCTCCATGTGATGCACTCTTACAAGGCATTCTGGAATTTCCATTCTAAGCAAAATGTGGACATTCAAGGTCACAACTAAAGTCAAACAAGAGCAGGAAGTCAAAGAAACATCATCTTCCTTACAGCTGGTAACTAAGACTTATTTACAAAACTTCTCAAACAGCATTGATGAGTCACTCGAGCTGCTGGCAGTGACCAGCACAACCTGACAGCTCCAGATTCGAGCAACAAAACCCACAGGCCACCCAGGAGGCTGTTTCCATGATAAGCGACCAACTGACCCTCAAGCAAGCCCTTCAAAGGGAGGAATCAGAGAAGAGATGCATGCATGTATAGGGATGGGACATTTCACATGGAAGGGCCATGAAATCAGGTGTTGCAGTGCGTTAGGGACTGAGCTTGCGACCCAAAGGCGACAGGTTAAAGTCTCAGAAGATGCTCAGCTATTGTATCCTTGAAAAACTAATAATCTAAATCAGTGTGATCCATAACTAACTAACTAAGTCACACTGGGTGGAAAGAGAAATAATATAATAATATGATGTTCACAGCATGTTTGCAGCACAGACATGGAGTGACAATGATTAACAGGGAAAGTGGCCGTCTCACCTCATGCGGTCGTACTCCAGCGAGGTGGTGGCCACACGCTCTTCGCCCACATACACCTCGCAGAATGGCCGGCAGCCGTTGCGCGGTTTGTTGAAGAGTGGCACGGGCGTCATGACAACGGAGCGGATCAGGATGGGCTTGCTGTGCGGAATGATGGGCTCGTCGGCCATCATGTCACACATGTACTCTATGTACCTGGGGGGGTAATTAGCATTTAATGCATAGAAGGCAATCTGATAAGCAGGAACCTACAGCAGTTCGTAGGAGGAAAGACCTGGGCGGTGACTTCCAGATGAGCATGATTACTGGTGCTTGCTTTCTGGTACTGGCAGGCGATTGTCAACAAAAAGTGCAATATTTTAATTTTAAAAATAAAATTAATTGATTAATTTTGCTGTCTTGTTTACGTTGCTCATTATTGACATTGCTGCAATGGAGGGGGGGGGGGTTTACTAACCTCTTGTGGGAGGGTGCGATTCCTGGAGGACAGCGCTTCATGCTGAACATGTAAACAGCCGCCTCCGCCGTGGTGAAGAGGCGGCAGAAGCACAGGAAGGAGCAGACAGCCACAGCTGAAGCTGCACGGCCATCCTGGGGGCACGGGGGGGGCACAGGTCAGGGGGGCTCCAGGCAAGGGTCCACACGCTCATGTGACTCTCTCTCACCAGGCAGTGCACGATGCAGATGTTCTTCTGGTCCTGCTTCAGCCAACCATGCATGCTCTTACAGATGCTGTAGAGGTTCCTCAGGTTGGGCGCCCGGCGAGCCTGCCAGCCACACTCAGACACCTGAGAAACAGCACTTCTCCGTTAAATCGACTTGCATAAGCAGGACCCACAAAAACTTAGACTGATTCCTGTAGGGGGGGATCTTAATGCCTGCCCAACACACAGACGCTAAAAATACGAATAACAATAATAATAATAATAATAATAATAATAATAATTACACGTGCATACAATAAATACATATTAAATATTTTTTCATTAATTCAGACGGACACCAATAACTATAATTTGACCAAAAAGGGTTTAAATTAAGCGACTGCAAATTAGAGTTGAACCAGTTTGCAATTTTAAAATACCACTTAAAAGCTGTGTCAGTTGCATACGTGTGAGAAACTAGTTGCATCTTCCATAACATCACAGAAACAGTCACCAACCAGCCGACCATCCAGATAAAACTCCATGGGGAGAACAAGCAAATTACAGTGAGGCCACTGGGGGGTTCAAAGACCCAGCCCAGGAGCTGCAGTGCAGGCCACCAAGCCAGCCACCCGACACGCCATAAAGCCAGCTTCAGCAATTCCAATCCTGAAGGTTCACACCAGTTAACTGCATTTCCCTGCTCAAAGCCACCTTACTCCGCTCATTAGCTAACTGCCAGCTTTAGCAGGAGTGTTCCAGCGGGGAAACCTGCAAATTGTGTTGCAGACTGACCCTCCAGGACCGGAATTGGGGAAAGCTGCCATAAAGCACTGAGTTTCATTAAAGGGCTTCCTTAACACAACCGACACATTCCAAAGAGGCGACGTCATTCGATCCTCCCAGCAGTGAAGCGTAACCTTACTCTGTTATGGAAGCGGGATGGCCGGTACGAGCGCTTGGACAGGTTGTAGATGGCGTAGTGGCCCGCGTGCCGTGAGTCGAGGAACAGGCGAACGTCCTCGATGTTATTCTTGATGGCTGACTCCACTCCTTCTGCTGGGAAGGACATGACTGCAACACAGGTCAGGTGGCGTCAGGTTCAAAGGGAGGAGTCATTTAGGCCAAAATGCCCCCCAGGAAAAATACTATAACATCTTACAGCTTAACCTTCAATAACCACAGAGGAAATAACAAAAGGACTTGCCATATTCTCACACTACAATAGGAATATAACTAAAACACAGGTAAACTATTTGACAAACTATTGTCGTGTTTTTACAGAATTCCCAAACACAAACATTACTCTTCCATGTCATTTCCTGTCCATAAAGCATGATATCCTGAAGTTAAAACATATATAAATAATAGTGTGTGGCATCACTTCTTAGAGTAAATGCAGTGTGTTTAATCAAATGCTTAGAAATCTGATAACAAACCCAATCCCTTAATGATTTATTACTCTATTAATTCAGAGTTAATTACGGTTAGCAAACGAACCTGCAATTCTGGATGTAATATAGGAAATGTCAAGGTCCCCTTTGGCATAACTGTAGGAAGAGAAATGACATCAATGAAACGTCAGCTGCCTCTGTAGACAGAGGTCTCCCTCTTGTTGTTCCGCCTGGCCAATGACCCTGGCACAGTCGCTACACTGTTGTCTAGTTCTGGAACCCGTCCAACTTTGTGTCATCCATCTGGACTGCGAAACTCACCAAGACATAGGAGTAGCCTGGCACCAGTGCTTGGCTAACCTCTTTCTACATACTGATATTGTTAACAGAAATGGCAACACTTTACTTGAAGCAGTCTACGTAAGGGTAACATGTAACAGTCATGAGACGTCATGCACATTAATGTTCTAAAATCAGTTCCAAAACCCAAATGACACATTATGACAACACTCATAAACATCAATGTGTCCTTAATGTACATGACATGTGTCATGTCATTCTTATGATGGCTACATATCACCCTTACATAGACTGCTTCAAGTAAAAGGTTACCAAAGAAATCAGATCTAGTGCACAAGGATGTTGCCATCACATTTACACATCATGGTAAGTCTGTCACACTGGTGTTTTGAGGGCCCAGAAGGATACAACTTGAAATAATGGAATTTATAAGTTTCATTCAAGGTGTGTTATCAGTTATCACAGCGGTTGATTACAAATAAAAACAATTTGTTTGGTTAGACTCCTTTTACCATCAATTTTCCTGAAACTTCATACTTGATTTGTTGCATAGTGCAACATGAGTTTATAGATTACAGAAGTGCTATTAAAACACGCTTTTAGATAAACACAGTAAAGACGACAAACATGGCAGCCACTTTATTATGCTCGACGTGAAAACAGGCCCACAATCTACTGATGCGAAGACAAAACAATGATTATCGACGTCAGACACAATCCCCATGTTTGTGTTTCCAAACAAAACAAGTAAGAGGGAGGGAGAGGACACAGGCGAAGCTGACTTCAGCACACAGCAGGGGAGAGGGGTCACGCAGATTGTCTTCAGTCCAATACAAACCAACACAAACGAAGGGCATCCAGAGCCTTCATTTACCTTGGGCTGCTAGAGGATGAAGATTTAACGCCATGAGGGGTGGTTGCAGTGTTGTTTGGGGTGGGTGGGGCAGGGGCAGAATAAAACAAAATGGACAAATAATAAGTTTGATAACTCAAGTCACATACAAATGGAGATGGCAGGAAGGACAGCAGCAAGTGAAGTGGGGTTCTGAGCACCAAAGTCAGAATGACCTTCTCATTATGATGACCAACACAGTGAAAATACATGTGCAAGAAAAGGGGGTCCTGCCACTTTTAATCACAATTTGCAAGTTTTTTTTCTTTTATCTCCATTTATTATTTGAACAGGAAATTAATAACTATGACACCATTTTAGGCAATCAGTCAATGCTTCTATTACAGACACCAGAGGCTGGAATCAGCTAATCCTGGCATTACCAGGAAAATCTGTCATATTTATCCATTTTCTTACACACACTCTCTCTCGTAAAGCGTCCATATGATGCACTGATAAATTACGGGAAAAATAAAACAAGCTTTCATTTATCTAGTGTTATCTTATTTGCATAGTTACAATTTACAATGACTGCTCTGTCAATCAAATTTTGCTCACTTCTAAGGGTTTATAACTGTTTATGTTGTACAAATCAGTGCTGCTCACTTCTGCACAGAAAATGTCAGTATAGCTGGCACCAGTTAATGTGCCCCAAAATAAGCCAGTTCTCCTCCATTATCACAGACAGTTGCACTTCTAATGCTAACCACAATAAAGGGAACTCATAACTCCTTGGCTTGTATAAAAAGGTGACCTTAACCTGACATTATTCATACAAAGCATGTCTGGGGGCACATATTGATCAATGATAAAATGTATGTAAATGAATGCTTCAGGCATTTGGGACATGGGTACTTTAGAATACCCTACACATCACAAGCCAAGCCTGATCTCTAATCTGCATGGGTCATATTACTGGCAGCAGAATAGCAACAGTTTGACTGATGCTTAAGATGTGAATGCAGCATGAGGGGAGATGGGACCCTAACTACAGCCAAGATGGCCATCTCCTTCAGGCTCTCATCCTTGTGACTGTAGCTACAGGATGAGAGATGGTAGATGCACTTTAAGGCAGATGCTTTCATTCTTAATTTCATCTAATGATTCCACACCACGAGTGCGACTCACCTGGCCACTGACTGGATCATCTTGGATGAGGTGTCCTTGATGTTGGTTAGGAAGCGCTCTGTGCCGCCTTTCAGGATGTCCAGGAAGCCACCACTCATCGACTGGTCAACACTGGAGCCATACAGACCTGGGTGGGATGAGGAGGGTTAGCACTGATGCTAAACACACATACGCCATTGTCTGCAAGGCAGTTTACAATAGGTAAGCACTTAGTGTTCGGTTCTGTAGAGTTCTGTACATACTCACCATGTCAATATGCAATTAATACCAAAAGTGCCATTTTTTCATATAAAGGACGTTGTTTATAACTATTTCACATTTTAGCAAGTGGGTTGACACAGAAACAAATTGGTTTCTTTAGGGATAAACATATAAATTACAACTTGACAAAAAGACTAAAGACCCAGATTAAAAAATGTTTTGTGTCTTTGGACATTAAAATAAAACATTAATATAAAATTTATATCAGGCAAAACATAGGAGGTCTAAATAGATATAAAGTCAGCACTTGGCCTTACAGAGCATAGACCGTGTTAGTCTGAGAGTAACTAACAAGTGAATTACTCAACTTAAATACTGTAATCATCAACTTAAGTACTTGGTCCAAGACACTAATTAGAAGTTTGCAGAACAAGGCAAGATGAAGATCAGCTATTTGTTCACACACAAGTGATGAGAAATATTAAAAGTGAAACAATACCCTGTACCAAGCCTACACCACAGGGTTTAAGTGTTTTGGAAATTATGGAAGGGGTGTACAGAGATCTAGTTCTGTAAAGATTAGGGCACTATATGGACAGAAGTCTTGGGACACCTGGCCATTGCACCTACAGGAACTTTCATGACCTCCTATTCTAAATCCAAAGGCACCAATAGGACTTAGTCTCTGCTTTGCAGCTGTAACAGCTGCCACCCATCTGGGTGGGCTTTCCACAAGATTTTGAAGTGTGTCTGTGAGAATAATTTGCCCATTCATTCAGAAGAGCATTTGTGAGGTCAGGCACTGATGTTGGATGTGAAGGTCTGGCTCACAATCTCCATTCTAGTTCATTCCAAAGGTGTTCAATGGGGTTGAGGTCAGGGATCTATGCAGGCAAGTCAGGTTCTTCCACACCAAACTCACCCAACCATGTCTATATGGACCTTGCTTTGTTCACTGGGGTAGTCATGCTGGAACAGAAAAGGGCCGCCTTCCCCAAACGGTTCCCACAAAGTGGGAAATACAGAATTGTCCAAAATGTCTTGGTATGCGTATGAACTGAGGTCTGGACACTGGGCCCAACTCCTCTTGAAAGACAACTGAACACAACGTTTTAACGTTTAATGAAAGCATTAATTAGTATGGTTCCAGACTGGTGTACCAGATATTTTAATGGTTTGGAAAAACTAACATTTTTGTTTATTGAGGTTCACAGTAAAACAGCGAACATCAAAGAATATTCAATATTGATACTGTTACCTGCATTATAACTTCAAGACAGAAACAACCCATTTATCTATAGATATGAGTACAGCTATTTTTCTAAATGAAATAAGACCAGAGTTACTCTTAATGAGAAAATGACAACTGAAAATGCCTGAGCAGCATGACCTGAGAGAGACGGCACAGTGCCAGCGACTCCGCTCATCATTTTAACTGAGAGAGGAGCAGCTAACTTAGGTCTACCAGGCTCAATATACACCCCATGGGCTGGCCAGAGGTCACTCCTGCCTTACAGAGGGGGGCGGACTGGAGAAGCTGGGTGAGCGGCCAAGGCCCTGGGCAGGGGCATAACTTAGACGGTCCAAAGATATGGGGCCAGCAAGCCCTCAGGATTACAGCAGTTTGTGGTGCCCAGGAGGTCCACAGGCCACGCCAAAGGCACAGCAGAAGGCAGAGGCAGGCACGGCCCCCCATCAGCTGGGTAGATGACACTTTACCCCACAACAGATTACTCATGCGGCCCCTCGTTAGACGCAACATTTTCTGACACCCCAAGCAGATCACGGACTAAAGGAGGGTCTCATTAGTGTTCACTCTGGGAGAGATCTGCGGCAGCGTCAGGCTGACACATGCCAATTCTTACATTTACGCTCCCAGAAGAGAGTAATGAGTGATAAATCTACTGGCAGGAAATTTTGAAAAATCACCGATTAGATCGTAACCTTGCGCACGGTGTAATAGCGACAACAATATTGCAATTGATTCACAAAGAACAAAAAGCAAACTGCTATCAAAGTGACTACAGCACAGCATAACTAAACACACACTACACATATGTAATATAACATTAATCAAAATACAGACACAGGCAGCAAAGTCACGGCTGCTTGTAGGCACCCACCTGCATTGTGGATGTTGTTGCTCTGCGTGGGAAGCTGGGGGCCCCCCTGAGGGGCCCTGGGGGCCCCAACGTTGCCGAATCCGCCGTTCTGCTCCAGTAGCTGCAGGGATTCATAGCCATCGTAAGTGGCCTTCCAGCAGTAAGTGTTCAGCAGACTCATGACTGCACAGACTAAACCCAAAGAGGAGCGCTGAGGCAGAGCGTCGTGAGAGCGTCGTGGGAGCGTCGCCCAGCCAGCACACTGGCCAAAACTGTCCTCTGTGCTCGGCTCTGCTCCGCTCCACTGCAGTGGGGGGGGGTAAGCGCCTTAGCTCAGGCAGAAACTCCAGCTTAACCCAGATCATCTCAAGCTACATCTGTGGTCAAACAGAGCGGGGCGGGCAGAGCCCCACCTCCACGGGTCCCCATGTCTGCCAGTCTCGAGGGCGCCGGTGCCCAAACAGAGCCCTGGCGCGTATGTGACCCTGCTCTCTCGTGCGTCCGGCTGGCCCCGCCGGCGCATGAGATCAGTGGCCAGAGATGGCGCCGCTCGCAGGCCCGCCACAGGGACAAGGCGGCTTTTCTTCCAGGGTCAAGGGCTAGGCGAGGGGGGGGGGGGAGAGGAAGCAGCCAGCAGGTTCTGAATGGTCCTTCAGAGGCCACTGAGCAGCAGGGCACATTTGCATGGAGGGCACGCCGGCCTGTTTGTTTACACCGCAGAACGTCGGCACACAGCGCCGTGAGCCACAGACATCGGAGCAGACAGCTCAGGGATCACTGGGCTTTGTGGGATAACATGCCACCAGCATCCTGCGCCCACAGTACGGAACCATGGGGAATCCAAACATGTTAATATACAGCGTATGACAGGTGACTGTCATAGAGAACCATCTTTCAAAAAAAAGCTCAGCAAAGTTCACAAACAGCAGCACCTTGAGTGATTGTGCTCATTTCCCATAACAGCAGAGAGCCTGAAATCCACACTGAGGGTGGCCCTACCTCAGTGATGGGGGATTTGGGGTTGACGTTTCGAGCAGCAGCCACCTCCTGCAACTGGTTCACCACCTCAGTGATGGACAACCTCTCATCTGGGTTGATCTTCAGCATAGACCCTACGAGTTACAACACACATTATAACACAGGGTGCTTCTTACAGATTTCATTTGCCCTTTTGATCACCACTCAGTGCTTCGCCACTTCTGCTGCTGGAACATGTTAATGCATAAGCCTTATATATTACAGACTATAATTAAAATAACCCAATTCTTCACAGGTCCCATGGATCAAGCCTAACGATATAAACATCTATTTCTATGTCTGTGTCCATTCGAGTATGGTTCGGGGGGCGGGGGTACAACCATTTCAACTCCACCCAAAAAATACTAACGGGGGATGTGCCTCTCCCTCCATAACAGCTCCTCATTTAAAGCAAGTCAGCATTATACTCACAGCACTTCCATGCAGACAGACAAGTGATTAGTCTGGACTATATTACTACCATTGAGAATCAAAATCCAGGTCTAATTGAAAGTTATTGCTCTGTTTACAAGCCTTGTTGCTCAGCCGAAATTTAATTTATATTGGCTGGTTTCTCTGCTGCATTTAACCAAAATAACTCGTGCTAATGAGTAACAGGTACAATTAACCGTAAAAATTCCTTTTCTTTAACCACATTACATTCTTTAAAAACAAATACGGGTATAGTGATCACGGTCATAGTAATCAACTGCTTATATAGATCAAAAAGCTTGGGACGAAATCATTCCTATAGGAATATTGTTCAAATAATTTTCTTATGGTAATGAAGTAGTCTGCTTACAGTGTTCATTTTGGGGTTTTTATACATGACAACAATACAGAAAAATTAAACTATGGTAATTGTTTTATTTTTTTTTTTCTTTACTTTTATAGCCCTGCTTTGCCTTGGAGTAAGCCTTCTGCTTCTGGTTAGCTACTTACGTGCGCAAGTGTAAAATAAAAATAAAAAAAGTCATTTTCTCTCAATGAAATATATAGACTCAAAGCTTATGACAAACTGGACAAAAAGAACCAACGACATAAATCAGCGAAACAAGCTATTTTATATATAGTACTGTATTATAGCATATTTGGGTTATACAGTTCAGTAATTTAATTTGTTAGGTACAGTAATCTGCAAAGTGTTTTAAACAGCTGAATAAAATTCAGTAAATAGAGATGCTATCCTTTCTATTACCTTATATTAATGTAATATGAAAATGTCAGACGGAATTCTGCAGAGGCAAAATAATTTAAAAATGTGTTATAATGACCATCCACTTAGTGATCAATGTCACCTAGACAGACTAAATGTAGTTTGCATTGTACATCACTCATGTGCAGCAGGTTTCATTGAACTTCCCAGCTGGACGTAGCTTAGTCACCTGAAGGTATTCTGCTCCATAACTGAGAAAACTGGTGGGGGGGTTAAAGTTTTCAGAGAGGAACTCACGGATGAGATCGTGAAAGACGGTGTACTTGGTGTCATTCTGGGGGATGGTGTACTTCCCATTGACGATCTGCAGTTTGGCCCCCTCCTCAAAGGGGTGAACTTTGAAGCAGAGCAGGTAAAGGATGCAGCCCAAAGCCTGCAGAGAAAGGAGCAGGGATATCAAAAAGGGCCCAAAGCGAAGCCTGCAAAGTCTATTCATCAGCAAGGACACAAACTCTCACTGAGTGCCAGCTAGAGGTTGACCGATGTATCGGCCGGCCGATATATCGGGCCGATATTTGGCATTTTTTAATGTATCGGCATCGGCCAATATCCAAGTGCACTACACCGATTTACAGACAGGCACCTCTGCGGGCAGCCCAGTATTATTGTTGCTGTGGAACACG
>JABFEA020000043.1:35132997-35144538 GCA_019775915.2 Cyphomyrus plagiostoma
TGTTTAATTGTATTGTTAAGTTTTGTTTTTGTTATTTAAGTTTATATTTATATTTAAGTCATTATTCAATAAATGGCAAGTTGAGAAATTTTGTGTATCTATCTTTGAGTTATTAGTGTGATATTTTACCTCCAATATAGGGGGAAACGTTCAATTATTGGGCAAAAAAAATATCGGCAGCATATATCGGCCATCGGCTGACCCTGACTCCAAAATATCGGCATCGGCAACTGAAAAACCCATATCGGTCGACCTCTAGTGCCAGCTATACAATATTACTTATATGTAAGGCTGGTTAAAGCCCATGTTATTTCTCTTCTTTCCAACCTGGATGGAGAGGATCACTGGCGAGAAAAAAATACCTCAGACATTTCCAGCCAAACTGAATATACCTGCAAAATGGGGGTCATGTAACCTCCATAGTACAGACCTCTGCCACTGTGTAAAGCACTTGGATTTAAAACCCTACACTGCTGATGTCAACACAGGGGTACAAAAGCAGGAACTCTAGTCAATCAGGTTATCTAAACCCCTGCACTGCACCTAAAGCAGCAGAATGGAGAATAAACCCAGAGTTCTATCTGTTGTACCCTTGAGTCACTTAATGTTATACTTAATAGATTCAAGTTATAAATAAGCAAGGAAAGAAAAAACACCATTAACTATGAATCAAAAATTAATGGTAAAGTAACACAAAGAAAATTAGTCTCCGAGTAGATGTAAAACCAGTAATGAAGTAATTTTTCCCCACTCACCCATATGTCCTGCTTCTCATTGATTGGGTAATTGGAATACAGGTCTATCATCTCAGGTGTCCTGTAAGCTGGTGTAGTGTTCCTGGTTATCTGGGAAAAGAGTTTCAATACACTTCTTCCATGTGTAGTTCCACTCAGACACAAACGGTTTCTAAAATGAACTCAGCTGATGTCAGATTTCTTCTGAACTTGTCTGTAAGCATTTATCTTTTTGCAGCAGATCATCATGGCCATTATGTTTCAGTGATGGCTTCCTCTCTTTATTTCAAGCCATGTCATTCATACACAAGAGCTGGCTCCTTGACGTTGAGCAAATGGCCCTAAATTTGTGTGTCACCAGGCCGAGAAAAGCGCCCTGGAGAATGGCGATGTTTGGGTTAGACACAGTTCCCCTGGCTTCAGCAGAGGAGGCTGCATCAATCTCGTCCATTTCATTAACATATGGGCGACTTTAGCCGTTTCCTTGAAAGACAGAAAATGGCATGGTTGGTGTCCTACCTCATCCTCAACCATGGACCTCTTCTGAGCGGACCAGCTGTAGTCGGGGTAGTAAGCTATGGTGGTAGAACTGCCAAAGTCACACAGCTTGATGGTGCCTTGGTGACTGATCAGCAGGTTCTCAATCTGCAAGGAAAAAGGCCAATTGTCCATTGGGTGCCGGGTCATCCATGCTGTTTTTGCACATGGGAGCAGAGACTGGGATTAGACCTCGATTCTGAGCCTGGACAATCTAAAATACTACCAATTCCCCAGGCACACATTTCCAAGTCATTCAAAGCTTTTACAACGCTGTCTTCCAAAATTCTTTCAAAATTCCACAAATATGTGACCTAGCACTGGAAGAATTGTGCTTCCTTCTAGTCTTTGACTTCATCCTCTACATTAACTACCATCCCTTGCTAAGTTGTCACCAGTCCAACAACTTCCAGAACAAGGAAAGTGACTGGAAACAAGGGGAAAGTGAGGAAGTAACAAATTATAATGCTAGTTCAGAAATTTCAACAGCTGCATTCACATGAATACTATATGAAGATACACAAACATCCAAACTTGATTCACCAGTCCAGAATGATTATTATTCACTATATGGACAAAGGTATTGCTACTCCAGACCATTATACCTACAGTAACTTTTACATCCCATTCTAAATCCTTAGGCATCAATATGGAGTTGGTCCCCCCTTTGCAGCTATAATAGCTGCCACTCTTGTAGGGAGGCTTTCTACAAGACTTGAGTGTGTCTGTGGGAATTTCTGACCATTCATCCAGAGGAGTATTGGTGAGGTCAGACACTGATGCTGGACATGGAGGCCTGGCTCGTAATCTCTGTTCTAGTTCATCCCAAAAGTGTTTGATGTATCTGAGGTGAGGGTTCTGTGCTGGCCAGTCAAGTTCTTCCACAAACACACTCGAGCGTGTCTTTATGGACCTGGGGCACAGTCATACTGGAACAGAAAAGGGCCTTTAACTGTTCCAAAAAAGTTGGAAGCATAGAATTGTCTAAAAAGTCTTGTTCCCCACAGGAACTAAGGAGTCTAGCCAAACCCCTGAAAACAGCCCTATACCATTATCCCTCCTCCACCAAACTCTACACTTAGCACAGTGCAGTCAGGCAGGTAATGTTCTCCTGACATCCACCAAACCCAGTCTAGTCCATCACACCGTCAGTCAGAGAAGTGTGTCCACTGAACACTTTTTCACTGCTCCATTTCGTAGCCGAGTCTCTGTTCCAATTTGCAATAATACGATTTACAGTGGATGGTGGAATATCTAGCAGGGAAGAAATTTTATGAACTGCCTTATTGCAAAGGTGGCATCCTATGACAGTACTGCACTGTCACACTGACCTCTTTAGAACAATCAATTTAATTAAATGGATTAAATATTGGCTCTTCTACTTTTGGGCAAAGAAAATCAATCACATCCAGTGTCATCCACCAGAGGGTGACAAAATGCATATTCATTCCAGGGAAGTATTTTTTAGTTTTCAGTACTCCTGAATAAACACCATAGACCAGTAAGAACACAGAAATATCAGGAAATACAGAAAGGGAACACAGTGTAGAAATGTGCCCCCTTTCTGGTAACACTGAAATACATAAAATGCTACTGCAAAGGCGCAGACAGTGACAATCTGCACAGCTGTTTCATACTGACTTTTAAGTCCCTGTGAATGATAGGTGGCTTCTGCTTGTGCATGTGCTGCACGGCGCGACATGACTGGTAGAAGATCTTCAGCACGGTATCACATGACATGGATCCCTTAACTTCAATTCTTTTAATGAAGTCCACTAGTTGACCTGGATCAAGAGAAATGGACAAAGAAACCGTCAGAATCCAGTCGCTTACCATTCTGTAGTTTTTGTTTGTTATGTTTACGAGTTTATTTTTCTTGCTTTTGTCATAACAGAACCAGCTTCTCTCCTACTAATGAAGCTCATTTTGAATAATCATTCAGGAACCGGACAAAGAGAGCAAAACAATTTGATATTTACACCATAGTTTATCATATCGGGATATTTTAAACATGACTTCTTATGTTATTTATTTAAAAATCTGTCTCCCCTATTTTGCAGAATATAATCAATTAGTAAACAGTGATCCAGCTTAGAACAAGAACAGTTGGATAGAACAGTTTAGCTAGCGATGGGCGATATGAGCATAATTACTCGTTACTGGTTGCAATTGTATGCACAATAAACATTATCACAAGAATTGCAATACAGCACTACTTAATACTATTATCATAACTGAACATACCGCCAAGAGCCAATCACACGACGCCAGAATGTCAGCCTGCATAACAACTCAGCGCTGTCTGTATCTGTCACCATGTCAATTATCAGTCTTGGGACTAGACATTGAACTAAAAATTTATCTTTTCTTACCAGTTAGTTAACTTGGTTTGAAAGAATATACCAAGGGACAGCTAAAAATCCTGCATCTGTGTCCCACAGTAAGCAATGCATGGTCATAAAAGGGATGGGCATACTATCGAATAAACATAGCATGTGGCATGGCTGACGATGGGGAATTAGTTTAAAAAAAATTACCTACTTCAATTGTGTGGAAGCGGTATGGATTTGAGCGATCCGACATTAATTAATCAGTCTACCTGCTCTCCTGGACATGCCTGATGTAGTGCAGACAGAGCAGCGATCACTGCTCAGTGCAGAGGTTCCATGATAAGAGTCAGTTTTAGACGCTGGTGAGATATGCAGCTGCTATAAGGGGCACCCTTTGTCTTTTTAATGCTATGCAAATTTAACCCAGAGAAAATTTAGGCTATGTATTGTTGCTGGACTGTGAGTTTCTAACATACAGCAAGAATCAGGCAGTACCCTACCTCTACAGAGCTCAGTGAGGATGAGAAACTCGGCTTGGCCGGTATCTGATTCCTCCTTCCCGATGGATGCTGCTGAGCAGAACTGGACTACGTTGGGGTGACCTGAGAGCTTTTTCTGAACACAATCAGTGAAGGAAAATATACTTTGATCTAATATGTGATTGAGCACCACCTGGTGGCATAATAGGGAGAGGATTTTTTTTTCCCTTTTGAAAGAACAGAAAACAATTGCTTTGAAATCAACGAATGTTTACATATTAGCAGTTCAAAGCTTTGAAAAACTTCTTGTGACTTAAAAAAAGAAACAAAAACAAACAATGGCTCAGCGCCATAATATACAACTGAGATGAGTTTATATAGCTTACATTTGTTTAATAAAATCTGGTATTAAATGTGTCTGACAATAAGTGGCCTTAAAAGAGTGAAGTGAAAGGAAATTCTGTTTGGACAGAAGGACGACCACCTCAATCACCCTACATGAGCACAGAGGATATAGTGAAGTGTGGTTTCCAGGGAGATCTAGCAAATTTGACAAAGCACAAAAGCTATTAGTGGTGTTGCAAGCTTTCCTCGAGCTTGGTCCTAAAAGGCTGCAGAATGAGGGTGGGAAGTCGTCAGGTGTTCTTATGACGGTAACTTCTGACACCTGTCCTGAAGGGCACCGCCTCGAACTGCCCTCCGCAGTTTCTAATACTACTGCCCATTCAGTCAGCTTTCAACCTCTAAAATGTTTGAACATGACCAACTCGCTTCATCGGTATAGAACGGGCCATTCAGTGCTGCCTGTGTTACTTTCCTAACTGCAGTGCCTGCCAGTGAAGCAGACCTCTAAAGTTCAAGCAAAATTTCAATTTCAAAGAGCCAACGTAAAATTCCCAAACAAGGAACTTACCTGCCAATTCATTACAATTTTTAAAAAAGCACATACTGATTTCTCTTTCACTCTGACAGTCAGTATTCTTGATAAAGCATGGCAGTGCAGTCACATACCATTATAACCCATCAAATCAAAACAAATTCTTTGAAAAGAATATCAAATGGATAATCCAGATAATCTCAATAAAGCAAACTAAACAGAACCCAGGGACTCAGGATGACCTTAATTCAGTATACAAATGCATGCAAAAAATGCTCTAGGAAGCCGTCCCCCCCCCTTCCATCCCCACACACTCAGAAGGATACCATAAAGCAGACCTCCTGGATGATGGCCTTATTCTTTTCTTCCTCATTGGACAATAACCTCTGCAAATAGACACAGAAAACCAAGCACAGGTTAGACGCAAATAAATGGAAAACACTGGTAGATATCACTAGTGCTCAAAAAAAAAAAATCAATGGAGATTCTTCTCTTTAAAAAACATAATTTAAAGCTCATGAAAGGGACAAGGTGTGACGATCTGGGTGCGTTCCGGGCAGACAAAGGGTAAGCCAGGCAGGAGGACGGACAAACAATGGGGTTTTAATGGGAACAGCACGTAGACAGGACACGTTTATGCCGCGTCTGCCAGAACAGACGCTGGCGCAGACTTAAATACAGACAAGACAAATCACGGGACCAGCGTGCGGCGGCGCCACACGGGTGGAAACAATCGAAAAGCACAAGAGGTAACGAGGGGGGCGTGGCACACAAGGGGCTGGAACGGCAAGGATGACGCTGTACGTCACACAAGGACAGATCAATATGACATAAATGTCAGCCTAAACGTAAAACCAGTTTTTACAAACAGATGCTTAAATGCATAGATTATATTCTTGAATCAGTCACAAACATACCATTGCCTCTAAAGTTACCCATTCAGCAGACCATTAACACAGCTTGAAATACTACAAATCATTCACTACACTGATTACATTTCTGCATGATAAATGTGCCACAAGTTTTACGGCAAACACCACTTTGAGGAAACATTGGAATTTAAACAAGCTTGACATTAAGTCATGAACAGATTCACAGGATTTGTCAGATGAGAACCAAGGGTAACCAACCAAGCTCTGCAGGAAGAGCTAGTCGTCACTCTGCTACAGCTATGAATTGCCTTGTTGAATTATTTAATTGGAAAGTCAGTGTATTCACCTTGTGTTTGCTGGGAAAAATGTTCCCAAACGCACAAGAGTCCCTACCCATTCCATAAGTCGGTTACTTTTACCTCCAAATGACCTCATTATCCTAAACAACTACTTTTCACGTCCATAGCTAAGTGAACACGATGTGCTGAATATATAGAAATTAATGGAATATTCTGACCTATTCAATAAATGGTATCGGAACCACTTCCCTAGAAGTCAACAAACAATTGATCCCCATGGTGCTTGGAGTCAATGTGAAGGTTTTGCATTTGCAGAAGAACAAATTGTTACTTCTCTCCAGATGTGTATTGACTCTTAGGCCTTAGGCTACATGTTAATCAGTAACAACCTCTACAAATTGTCTTTCAAACTTCTTGGTTCATGAAGTGTAACTCAGCACCTTTGTCTTGGGCCCACAGCCTTCTGCTACTTACTAACTCAGTTGTAACAAAATCTCTAGGAGATTACTAGTATGCAGTCATAACAACAACAATGTAATGCCCAGACAGCCCCATCACCCCCCCCCTCACCCAATCCCTACTCCTCCCATACCCACAACCTCTCTAACACCACACTAGGTTGAGCGGTATCTAATTATTCAATCCGTCATGTCATCCATATATTATATTGCGGTATAAGGTATTTTAGTGGTATTTCCAAAAGCAATGCTATTCCAGTATCTTAGCACAGGGGGCCCTCAGGATAAGATTAGGCAATGGGGAGGAGGGAGTTCACCCTGAACATATTTTAGTGAACGAAAATACCACAAAAATACCACCCAAAAAACTGAGGTATACTGCAAACACTGCAGTACACAGTATTACTATAATACCACCCAAGGACACTCTACACTCTCCTTAGCTCTCCTAAAACTCTATTATAAGCTGATGTATCTCCATGTAATCAGGTTCACCAGATCTGTGCCTGTTATTGTCCTGTCAGGTGCCACCACTGACCTGGATTAGGGCTAAGTGACACAAGGAAATTCCTCAAAGACAAATTTTGCTGACCAACTCCTGATAAAATTGGCCAGGTTAATTAAAATTCATATCATTTCAGTACCACTGACCTGTGCAATGTTCATAAAAAGTTTGCGAAAGACCCATCGAATACTTTTGGTGAATACTTTTTAATGTTCATAAGGTCAAGTGTCTTCTGTGGTGACACTTCCCTTTGCTGTCACAAAGTGGTGTCGCTTCAGTCTTTTAGTACAAATTTGATAGGGCTCAGATCTTCACCAAAACAATGTGCCTGCAAAGTCTGGAAAAGATCCAACAATTTTGAAGTTATCAAGCTGCTAATATCACATGTCTGCCTGTTGCCATCACTGTGTGCTGCTGCTTTTGGGACAATCTGTCTCAAAATTTGATAGGTTCCACTCTGTAACAAATACAATGTCTCTTCAAAGTTGGAAAAAATACCTTATGTATCACCTGTCCAGAGACTATAATTACAAGGCGACACTCATAGCTAAATGTATTTTACTGAACTCGGCACAAGCATGACAGATTCCAATAGAGGAAAAATCAATTTCTGAATAGTTAATGACAGGAGTATACTTAGCACAGAGATGTGTTCCATTACCGTTAGGTGAGCAGGGCTCCTCACTAACTTTCAGTGATAGCACTAGTGTTACCAATATTTGCATTTGGCTGCACCAGCACATGATTGAGTCGCACCCATTTTTTTGTGCAGCATGGTATTTAATAAGGAGCTCGAATGCTGATAAATAGGCAAGTTGACCTTGTTTTTGTATTGATGAAAGGACTGACAGTGACTCAAGACTTGATACAGTAACCCCTTCACATTCATATGGGCGAGGGGCGGAAGGTAGGTAAGGGGCGTTGCTGCACCCCCATCAGAGATAAGAACCTGAGTGCAGCCAAGAGGCGGGTGATACCTCAGCACCAGACTAGTCCGAATGGACCAGTGTGAGGTTTTTCCAGTGGTGTGAGTGCCAATCCTGCCACCGACACCCAGGTTATTCACTAAGTTGGAGGACCTCCTGATAGGGCTCGATGTAGATTAATGTTACACCCAGGATGAAGCAATTGCAGGTTAATGGCCTTGCTCAAGGAGCCAATGGAGTAGAATCACTCATCATTCATGGGATTTGAACCAGCAACCTTTCAGTTTCTGGCACAGATCTCTAGCCGCAGAGCCACCACTAGGACTGAGTTAGAAAGCAGCGGGAAGGAAGGCTGTAGGAAGGCTGCAGGCCTAAGACGGCTGCAGGAAGGCTGCAGGCCTAAGACGGCTGCAGGCCTAAGACGGCTGCAGGAAGGCTGCAGGCCTAAGACAGAGGGCGGAAGATACCCGAAAATGTGACAATTTGCAAATAACAGTCATGCACCCTTAACATAAAAAGTCTATTTATTACCATAGTAGGGAGTACATAGTACATACTGGGCATAGGGAGCATCCAGTTTCGGACACATTATAACAAAAACCTACAACTAATGGCACTCAAATGTGTAAAAGTTACTGTGAGAAACCAAGATTGCAAGATCATAAAACATGCAAGTGTGGTTGGCTGCTGAGACAAAAATGCATGGCATACCAAAGCCAAGACTTTAATATGAAAGACATGGAATACAAATTTTATGCATTACTAATATTTATATAATATACGATTTTATGTGATTGAAAACATTGTGTTGTTTTGACTTACGCAGCCATTGCTGAAATTGTTCATCAACCTCTGTAAAAAACTCGTAATTCTTCAACACGCCAATGACAGCAACCGCAAATGTAAAGTGATTACTGTATTTAAATCTGAACATTAACTTTGATAACTGTCATCAGCTTCTCATTTTGTTTTTTTAAAATAATCAGCTAGACTGCCTCATTTTTGGAACATGTTCACACCACAGCTAAAGGAATTGTTTTGCGCGTTTTATCATCAGTGCACATACACGTATGTAACCCGAGTGCAGGTAGGGAGAGACCAGCTCAAAAAAAACGCGCAAGTTTCAGTCGCAACTCGTTAGTACAGAACCCATGCCGGAGCAAAACATCCTAATGATTATCATACACTTGCACAGATGCAACCACTTAAATTTTTAACCTGCACACTTATTAAATGATCGTGGTCTGAAACCCTGGCAAGACCTACAAGGTTGTGTTTCCAGGCATCCTATGTGTTACAAATCTAGCCAGAAAATAGCAGACATGCTGCAAAGAGAGGAGAGAAAGAGGACAAAAGAGATTATTCTAATTCTTTTTGTGTGGCCACAAAGGGAGATGACCTTGTGGAAAACAGTACCTTGAGAGCATATTCTTTGTTGTTGGTGACATTCTGTGCTTCGTACACAAAGGCAAATCCACCTGCAAACCAAGAGAAACAGAAAACCTAGTTATACATATTTAACAATGGTTATAATCACAACTGTTGCTACTACTTCCTGCTAGGAAGTCTCTGGTACATGGCAGCTTCCCTTCTACGACGGCTGAGGCATGATATTTGCATTCAGGTCAGAGGCTTCCTCAAGAGTCTAGGGACCCAGGGAGAGGAGATTTACCCAGCCGGGTAAATCTGGTCACAGGTATGTACAAGTGAATCAATACAGAGAAATTAAGATGCCTGGTAAGAACAGGTCCAGCAGAAGACACAGCACAAGGCAGTCCAAGCAAGGGTGCAGAACTCTTAAGGAATCACGCATGCCGATTATGTCTGGTCAAGGAATTAGGTTGTGTTTGTTGGGTGACGAAATTCTCTGTTCCCGCCTTTGAAAATTCCACCAATGGCCCCACCCTTCCTGGGGGGAGGCTTCCTGTATTAAGCTAAATTAACAATTTCAAATATGGACAATCCCCATGGCAACAGACACAATTCATCACAATGTGGACTTGAATGGTAGCACCATGTAATGACAAGTAACATGTAAGTGCCCACATTACTGCAATGCAACTGGTTGAGAGGCTTAAATTTTAGAATCCTCCTCAGTGTCCAACAAGAAATGAATCTGAGATTAGTGCAAGGTGGCTCTCTGTTAAACACCTCTAAAGATCTTGAGTCGTAGAGCAACCAAAATGTAATAATTACAGAATTCATGAGATTATATGGTTTCATTTCTCATAGCTAACAACAAGAAACCTGCAAATTCTTACAATTCATACGAACAAGGCTTCAGGCATTCCCCACCCCCCAACAGCTCCAATAATTCATCCATTACAGATAACATGCATACAAATGTTGGTGCATATCCCCCAAAAATGGAGTGACTTGGACAATGAGCCATTAGAAGAGGAGAGGTCAGTAGCCCCAGACAATGCACCTTCAGGTGTCATATAATACTCCCTGTGGAAACACTGGCAGTGTAGGACTGGGTCAGGGTAACCATGGTGACATGTCACATGAGCCAATAGAAAACAGCTTTTTGGGTCTCACGTTTCGAAGAATGCCAACAGACACTCCAGAAGCAGGGCTCATGGAAATTAAAGAAACTGAGAGGATTACAGCGGCAAGAGAGAAGAGAGCGAGACCTCACATACTACTCAAACGCATGTTTTCATATTGCTGTGGGAGAACACCAAACAACCGCTCACAAAGTGTAAGCAGGCCTTTACAAACACCCACAGGCACAAAACACACTTGTTAATCCCTGGAGGAGTCACAAGTGACATGGAACCCTTAAACCCTGTAAAAGCAAGTTAATTAAAGGAAGAGAGTGGGGAAAGACGAAAAATAATCAATTTTATGACAAATGCTTCCTTTGTGCTTATATTTAAGTATACAAACAGAAAAATCCATCATATGTTTAGGATTTGGGACCTGCAAAGCAGCATGTTGTTTTTGAATCATTTTGTATCTTTCTACTTTCGATGCTACAGAACACTATCTGGATTTGCATGAGTGTGCTGGAGAGTGCCATTATCAAACCCGTAGCGTGCCAAGAGTGCAGAGATGCACCCTGGGAATCAGCGTTTAAATGGCAGTAGATGGTCTAACGGCAGGGGGTTAAATGGCTGGAGCTAAATAGTGAACAAATTCAACTAAATGTCAAAAATGCCTTCATTTCAAGCCAACGGCATGCAGGACAGCCAGTAGCTAGAGGGGGTCTGGTTGTGCTCTTGGCAGATACAGCAGAGAGTCTGCAATGCCAACCAGACACCAAGCTGATAATACTGAGACACCACTTCCTGATTACATGTCCTTTATGTAAATGATATTTTGTGATAAACATACACATGACCCATGACCTTCCAATCATTTATCACGAAAGTGAAGGTCCATCCATCCATCCATCTTCCACAAGTAATAATACAATGAAGGGTCACAGTGTACAGAGCAAAAGTCAGGAGACAGCCTGGAAATAATGCTAATCCATTACATGGCACGCATACACAGAAACGGAGAGACAGAAACGGAGA
>JABFEA020000043.1:35144638-35172171 GCA_019775915.2 Cyphomyrus plagiostoma
GACAGACAGGGAGAGACAGACAGGGAGAGACAGACAGGGAGAGACAGACAGGGAGAGACAGACAGGGAGAGACAGACAGGGAGAGACAGACGTTTTTGAACTGCAGAAGAAAACCAGAGTATGTGGAGGAAAGCAAAATTTCACTTAAGATAAACTACATAGTTGTTTGCAGTTGTAAACAGAGAAACACAATTCATAAACCTGTAAAGCTAACTTTCTTATGACAAACTCCCACTTAATTACTAATGCATTTTTTTACACAAACCAGAGAAGGCATGACCATTCAAAGTTTTATGTCACACTACTTCTATGAAGAGAAGAAGAAATGCAGAAAGTCTTGATAAAAACCTAACAAACATACCATTTTCACTTCTCTGCTTCTCCATTTCTTGGAGAACCAGTTATATTTCTTTAGACTATTTTTCAAAGATGAATATGTTAAATGAAGGCCATAGTCAGAAAGCACTTCTCAGCTGATATATGTGCCAAGGCAGTCGATGCTTGCTGTGTGGCCACAATTACAAAACAGCAGATAATAATCCTTCACACTTCATTTCCGCAAATGGCAATTCAGCTCTTATAAGCCACCTCTGTCTGGTGGTGACTGAAATCTTCAGCTTAATCATTACAGGCTTTTCACAAGGTGGGCCTGGAAGCATTGCTTATACTCCAGTCACAAAAGACTGAACAGTCAAACAGTCAAATAAAAAGTCTATTAAGAGGTCTGCACACACACTGAGGAAAAAGGTATTTAACGTTTGAAAGTAGAGGCTGACATTGCAAGATGTTGTGTTTTCTCTAAGGGAAAAGAGGCAAGAGGTCACTTGATTGCTGCAGTGTGACCGCCATTCCCCTGCCCTCCATTAAGTACTGTATGCCGGACAGCAAGACAAGCACCATCACATCACACATTAATCAACTTTACAAAGGTAAACCTGAGTGTTTTGACTGATGCTGATTGACACAGTATGACAGCCATTGGATTTTTCTTTATTTAACCTCTCATATTTGTTCTTGATATAAATGTCAGATTTTGATGGGCTCTGAAAGCAACACTGTTCATTTTGATTTCAGCAAACTCTACTGAAACTGAACACACTGACCTCAAGTTTAACCAAAGATTCCTGGTTAACCCACATAAACTGTCAATATCTGTAAATGTAAGTTAAGCCAGAATGGGAATGTATAACAATAAAACACATCTGGAGACAGCATAGAGGGGAGACTGCAACTCACTGGTAAGAAGGTAGCGGCAAAGTATTATAAGAGATACGGCTGCTATTCACTAAAGCATAAAAATGACGAGATATTGTCATGTTAGTGTATCTGGCTAAAACAAAATAGGATGATGTTACTTTATTAAATCAGAGCTATAGTAAACCGTGAGATCAACAGAAATGTGTCCCATCTATTCGTGTAGATCAGTGTTTCCCAACCCAGTCCTCGGGGACCACCAAACAGTCCACATTTTTCCTGGTAAATCGCTGGAATGGACCAAAAACAGACTGTCTTGTGGTCCCCAAGGACTGGGTTGGGAAACACTGGCATGGACAAAACTTTTCTGGTGTCACTGATTCAATGCAATTATTTGATACTGAATTCATTCCATATAAATTGATAATTATAAACAACTAAGGTCTCCTTTCATATCTTGACTTATTCATCTGTACGTCTATTTCACAAAATGTCAATGAGTGCCCACAAAGACAGCCAATCAGAAAGCGCACTTTCATACTTCGCAGTTTTATTTCCCTGATGCTTACACCTGAATCAACCTCTGTCATACACAAACTAGTACATCCGGTGCATTTTTCAGCCCACAGTGACAGAGCGATACGTGCAAAGTACCTGTAGAGCTTCTAATACTATTAATGTAGGAAAGGATAACAACCTGGGCACCTATGCCACTGAGAGAAATTAAACAACGTACAGGACGCCGTTCACGGATATAGTAAATCATTTCTAGTGAGGCATAGAAATGCTATTTAAAACTGTAAGGTTCGATTACATTTTCTTCTAGCAGTTTTATCTTACGGTCCTAACGTTGAAGGGAACACCGGCCCGGTCGTGACAGACCAGCAGCAAACGCAGCTACCTGCCCACGTAGACGCAGCCTTCCACACGGCTGCTCACCGGTCAATGTATATCTATCATTTCAAACGAAACCCCAAAGACGTTGTTAAACCGCCGCCGCTTACCTTCCGCGATAACCCGCTTTATTCTCAGCTTCATGTCACCGAGCTCCACGGTTTGTCCCACGAAGTCATTCTGATCCCGGCTGGCGGCTCCAGCCGAGCCGGGCCCGGCCAGGAAATCAAGTGCCGACTGGAACAGGGACATCTTGTCCGGCGTCTCCCACCGGGAGAGCGCAGCGAGCTATTCTAGCGTAACACACGCAAGTATTAAAGGTCGAAATAAATGACTGAAATCCGACGAGCGAATGACTCGTACGCGGCTGTAAATGATTGAATCCGTCGGTCAGATCCCCCCTTCGTGCTGCTCCGCTGGAACAGCCGTCATCTTCGCCGGCGCACTTCCGTGAGACGGTGGCGTAACGCGTGACGTCAGTGCGAGCCTAATCGCTCGCGCCTGCCCGACATTCTGTCCCGCGGTGCTCTGCTGCTCTCTGCCTGCTGTCCTGTGCAATATCTTAAAGAAGAAGGTTTTATAAGTTTACAAATGTGTGTGAGTTGATTATTGTGTTTTAACTGCGTATATAGAACTATATTGTAAAATTGGAATTTATAGATTGTTTGAATTTATTTCTTTTTTGACTTCTTGTAAAATTACACGAGATTCTGACTCAGACATTCCTGCAGATCTAGACCCTAAATGAGAAGGTGACAAAGTGTTTTCACCAGCCTTTTATTTTCTAGTTGCAATGCCTTATGAGTAGGTAGACGATGAAATGTTTTTAACACGATTCATATATCTACGGAAGAGGATTAGGGTCGCCATGAAAATATTATTTGAATTCTGACTTTAATGTCAGATTTCTGTCTTTTTTTCTCAGAATTCTGACTTTTTTTTCTAAACTCAGAATCCTGAGATTAAAGTCAGAATTCAAATAATATTTTCACGGTCTCCATAATTTCTTACCAATGGGGCGGCATGGTGGTGCAGTGGTTAGCACTGTTGCCTCACACCTCTGGGACCCGGGTTCCGGTCTCCGCCTGGGTCACATGTGTGTGGAGTGTGTGCCCGTAGGCGTGCGTGTGAGTGTGCCCTGCGATAGGCTGGCCCCCCATCCAGGGTTGTTCCCTGCCTCGTGCCCGTTGCTTCCGGGATAGGCTCCGGACCCCCGCGGCCCAGTAGGATAAGCGGTTTGGAAATGGGTGGATGGACATCTTACAATAATACATTTCACTACATTAGTGCCTGGCGATGGACTGCCAATCATGTACCCTGTAGCCCTGCCTTGAGCGCTGTGCTGTTTCAAATAGGTTCCAGCCTCCCTTACCATGATTACGATAAGAGGTTGGAAGATCTAGTTATCTAGTCTAGCCCGGATTTTTTTTTAATTAACGTAACATTTTATTACAGATCGAACAGGTCATTGTAGAAATGTTAAAATGAAAATGAAATATAAACTAAAAACAGTTTTGTTTTACGATATTACCACAATGTATTGGTTACGTAAAAGTCGGTACAGTATGTATTTTCTCGTAAAGTACATTAGCCTATGTTTTTACATCCGCTACTCAAGTCAGCAGGCACCTCATGACCACGCTTGCGCTGGTCATATGACCTAAGCCCTGGTTACGGAGAACGCGTCGCTAAGACGGTAGTCGGAGCGGGGCATGTGGTCTGATTTGGAGAAAGGCTTCAATCAGAGATAATATCGTGCTCTAAAATGGATGGGCACAAGATACTCGGAGGAGTATTGGAGCAGCCCGCTGAGACCGACGGCCTAGATAGGTAGTAGTAGTAACCTATAGCGAAGAGAATCCAGATTCGACCTGTAGATTGCGGGTCACGACAGCTAGCTGCCCGTGGAGATAAAACATGATTATCTGCCTATTATTATTCACTTCGACGAGGCCATCATTCCCCTGGTGAGATAAAACTTCCCAGTCTTTAATTTTATATTTTGCAGATTATAAAACAGTCTGTTACTCTATGTATTCGTGTGTTATAGTTTGCCTTGTTGTTTTCTCACAAAAATCGCGTTAATAAAATAAACATATTCACTAAACTAATCACTAAATAACATGTTTAACGGCGCGCAACTAAGGAACCAGATGTATGATATACATTATTATTCAGCTATTTGCTTATTGTATGAGGAAATGTAGATGACAAGCTAAAATTTAACTAGCTAACAATGGCTAACGAGAAGGGTCGTATAAAGTTGTAACGGCGCAACCATTGCTAAGCGATATTATGTAGCATTTATTAATAAATGTAAACAATTGTTCTAAGTAATTACTCTGTTTCTAAAGTGAGGAACGGTCAAAACTAAGACTAATTTAGTTTACATTGTGGCTTTTTTATGTGCACGTCCATGCAGGTGTTAAGTGTACATCCGGCAAAAAAGCATCCTAAAAAGCGTCAACTGAAAACCTCAATAAAAAAAATAAGTCTTTATTTAAAAATTAGCCACTATCAGTTGATTCCCTGTGAAATACCATTAAGGTTTGCTAGCAAACGTTTCCTTTTTTGCTGGACTTGGAAATAGGGGTTTATATGGATAAGTAATAAACTACAGCTCCAGGTATTTTAGCATCAAGTTATAGAGCCATCTTGCTCCCTCCCATCCTGTCAGGTGTACTAATGCACTATGGCAGTAATGCAGTTTAATAGGATTGGGTAGCCTGGTCTCCTTCCCTTCCACTTATCCCCAGATGGACTTAGATTTCCCGAAGTCTCTGGACACCTCATTTGTGCTCATCACACTCTTTTTAGGGGTGACCATATCACCTACAGTGTTCAATGATAAATATGGGACTTTCCCCTCTTTGATTCAGGTATATAATTGAACCTTGTGCAATGTCATTAATGATATCAGACTACCTTGTGTGCCTTGACCCACAGACGTAATGTGTTGATTAGAATAAGTGTGTTATTGGTCAGGTGTCAATTGACCCATGGCAGTGTTCTGCACTGGGAAGCCCTGATTGATGTGCGTTTGTATTGGAAGTGAGGTAACTGTTACCATTCAGGACCAGTGACGATTGCTGAGTATGAATCTGGGATGCATGCCTTAACACTGCTGCCTGCCTCATCTCGCTGGCTGCACTGAGACTCATACATGGGAAAGCTTCAGAGCAAGATCCGCCGTCGCTCAGACCTCTACAGGTGAGGAACACCCCAAAACATAACCCTAACCCTAAATATATACATGAGAAGGGGATGTACCTGCACATGTCATACGTTCAGCCAGCTCTACAGATGATACAGCCAGATCTACAGGCAATACGCATACTTTGTACATTTGAGAAATGCACCCAGCCCTACAGGGGAGAAGCAAGCCACCCTGTACCACTTTAAAGCAGTCAGCACAGCATGTGAGAAACATAGTCTCCTGTCTAGTCAGTTGTGCATCTGCCTTGTGCATGACATTCTATAGGTGCTGTGGCACTGATGAATTTCCACATTGCAACATCTAATTGGAAAAAAGAATCATGCATGTTAATTTTACGAGTTTAACCTGTAGCACTCGTCTTTTAGCCGTGAGGTGTGGGCATTTATTTTACATTTGAATTATAATGAGAGTTTGTTGGGTACTATAAACTTTGATTTCATTTTTATTACTGAGCACAAAATGCCTGAAAATGTATGTTTTTGATATATGGTAGGACCTTCTAGAAAGAAGCCTGCTGTATAAAGTTGCCCCACCCTGGGGAGTGTTATATTTCCAGCATGCTCATATTCACTGCAGAGCCACAAGAGGGGAGGAACCGGATAGCGGGCCCGGCACTGCGGTTGCTCAGTATGACCCAGCCCACTGTGACACCATCAATTGCATCACCACTCTTGATTGTGACCTCAGTGTATCCGGAGGAAGTGACCAAGTGAGCACATGCCAAACACAAGTGACACAGTGACCATGTTGCAAGGGGAGACTGCCTATGTGCAGTCCTCACAGAAAGTCTTATGAGTCTTGCTTAATTCTGGAAAATATTGCAAATTTATTAGTTTCCTAACAAAAATTATTACTTCATTTACAAAATATATATATCACATTAGAATCAACCAGTAATTTTAAATAAAGCATTCATTTCACTTAGTGATAAATTAAAATCCAAATTATAGCTCTGAAAGAGCGATCTCATTGGGTGCTTTTTAATGAGTAACACCTTTGCAATAATATAAAATGCCAAACATTTGTGTTTAGTATTCTTTTACGGAACCACCACTGCAGTTAATAACAAAATAGCAAGAACAGAACTGAACGAGTAAGTGAAAAAATGATGACAGTTAATATAAAGAAAATGTCTGTGTGGAAGTTATGTGCAGATATGTTAAACATTGCTTGTCAATGGACTTTTGTCTTGAAACCAATAAGTTTGCAACATTTCTGTGGAATTAAGCAGAGTCCCAATAATTTGTGTGAGCACTGTAATTCTATGAATGAGGCTATGATCACAGGTACCAGTATCCAACAATAACTATGAGAATCCTGTTATGTGTCAACTTTTATGGTTGGATACCTGGCTGTTCTTCACTGCACGGCTAAATTGAACTTGGCAGACAGGCCTCAGATGAATCGTGGTAGATGTTTTGACTTGGCGCCAGCCCACGTAATATTGGTTGTTTGTCTCCTGACACACACAGGCAGTTGTAGTGTATGACTGGAGAGCAGGCAGGCTATGCCAAGCCTTCCATGGCCACAGCAGAGAAGTCACAAAGGTAAATCCACCCTTTCACACATCTTTTTGACAGCATAGATTCCCTGCAATGCGAACATTATGTTTCACCACGACTTTCCTAATGCTTTGGTCTGGAGTGCAAGCAAATGGACTTTTTAGCACAAGATCATTGAAAGTGTCCCCATTAATAACACTTTGCATCAATCAGCCAGGGGGATCTTGCCCCTGTGTCCTGTCTCACAGGTAAGGTGTGTTCCTGGCAGCAGCCGGATCTTCAGTGCTTCCCGAGACAAAAGTGCGCTCATGTGGGACTTGACTTGTGGAGATGACCCTGTTCAGGAGTTCTGTGGGCATGAACTGGTGGTCAACGGGCTGGCCGTCAGTCCAGGTGACCACCTGATGTGTCCTGTCTGCACTTGCTGCAGCTTACCATGTCTGAGAATGTTATCTCCTGGTTTAATATCTGACTAACACCATTGAATGGAGATGAATTCTGATCCGACCTACGAGTAGGGCTGCACTATATCATGTCGTAATATAATTGTGATATGTGTGAATGTGCGCTGATCACCAAGGCTTTAGATAATGGGTGCAAATTTTGTCCAGACACCAGTTTTTTGGTACTGTACGAGAGTTTACTTAGGCCCCCAGGTCGCTAACCAGGTTAAGGATACACCTACAATATAGATGTCAGGCATCTGTTGAAGTTACTAATATGTTATTCAGCATGTCATTTATGAAATTACTACTGTTTCGGTAAATCATGGAAGCGATAAACATTGAAATGGTGAACAACATGGTAAAAAGATGTTGGTGATGCACAGGTAGTTTTTGCAGGTACTTTTGGGCATCAAAATATACCTCATTCAAGGGCGTAACTTTGGCTGGAGCATTGGGGGGGTTGAGGTCTCCACCCATTACGAGGGAAACATGATTATTAGCTGGTTTTGATTTAATGGGGGAGCTACAACCACCCCCATCTCCCCTGTTATTTATGCCCATGCTCTCATTAAAATTTTAGACATACTACTAATCTGCTTATCAAATGTGGGCCTACATAAACGCCTGGTTGGTACCGAAAGCCACCATCTGGACAAATTATGTCTGTCATCTAAAGCCCAGTAATTACATTGCATTTGCCGGCAGTAATTTGTGTCTCTTGACGCAACAATGTGGCGATACCACCATCATATTTGACATACACTATTGGTAAATAGCAAGTTCTGCTTCTCCGTAGTTTATTTCACATGACAAAAGTACAATTTCAAATAATCACTTTGTGATACCGTGCAGCCCTGCCTACAAGAATACCATATGCTCCTTTGAGTGATTAGCAGTGTAATTATGTATCTAAGGCCTTTGAAAAAGGATTATTCTTTTACTTACAACATAATCTGTATAAGTTTAGCCAAAAGGTTCTCATATCAGGAAAATATATTTTTCATCCCACCGTTCATCTTCTAACCACTTATCATCGTTAGAGCCATGTGGCCAAAGACATGACATGTGGTATTCCCAAACAAACATCAGCAGCAGACCCCACCTTGAAATGTTTTATCTGTAATGGGTAAAATAGATTAGCCAAACATTGTGCGGATATTGTGCTAAGTGAGTGAATGCACTGGGCTCTACTGAAGATGGATCCCAGTTGTGCACAGGCTCCCGGGACAATTCCATGTGCTTGTGGGACATCGAGTCGGGGGAGTGTCTGCAGAGGAAAACCATCTCGCGTAATCTGGTGAGGGACTGCATGGTTGGCGTGTGCTGGAATCCTCTGCATGGAATAGGCTGTAGAGTTGGCAATAGAGATTGTGACCAAAACTGACAATTACTATGTAGTGTAGAATGGAGGTCAGAGGCTCCATAGAAGGAACAGCTGAAGTTCTAGATTTTGAAGGTGGACACTTCCAGAGATGGTGAATGAGAGATAAATGGAAACAGTAGCTCATTCTGCTTGGCAGCTGCATTAATGGGGTTTCCACATTCTGGATGGGCTGCTTCAGCTGCACCTTCTCTGCTCTAAAATGCTCTTGTGATGCTCTCCCTTTTGCAGGTTACTCACGTCTGCTGGGTGCCAGGGACCCACTCGATTGTCCAGACCTCAGAAGACAAAGCCATCCGGTGAGACAGAGCATGTACAATTTGGATTTATTTCACTGGGATTTTAGGGTAGTTTTTTTTAAAAGAACCAAACTTGGCCCTCTTAAAGTGTACCATAAAGCAGCCATTACAGAAAATGAACTCCCATGGTGAGTTCATTTGAAAGAGGACTTGGTCTCTTTGGGCCACTTCAGCTCTGACGGAGTCTGTCGTCTTTCTGTTCACGCTATAATCTTGCTATTCATAGCAGTGGCCATGGTTCCGTCTATAAGTTTTATTGAGCGTCCCCTTGCAGTAGCATGTGATATGACTACTCCAAGCCTGGAGGGTTAAAATACAAAGGCCAAGCCAACTTTGTGTACACAAAGCACAGATTAAACGAACGGCAACATAGGCTTGACGTGAACCGAGCTGAGACCATCTCTCTGTGGGCTGAACTCAAACTGAACAGAAAAATTAATAAAGTGAAATGAAAAGTACAACTATCATGAAATTCCACCTCGGACCACCTTGTGAAGTAACAAGTGAAATGTCTTGCCGAAGGTATAACAGTGTTATCCTTGCTGTCCATATGGTGCCTTAAAAATTTGATTGGGTTGCAGTCCCAGGGGTGAGCACACCCAGCGTATGGGCATCTCGTACTTACGCACTGCCATAAAGTCCATCATGCTAAAAACGGTTTAAATACAATCATTTGTGATAACAAATGCACACACTACTTTGTGACACTCGTGAAAATATTGTGAAACTTCAGTGGTTTATTCACTGTAGGTACAGTATTGAGTATAGTTACTTTTTTATTATGACATAATAGTATATTATTTTTCCAACTTGCCTACATATGTGACTTAGTCAGACTTACAGAGGGGATCTCGTTCGTAACCTGGGGACTAACTGTGTTTCTCAAGATCCTTGTTGCTAACAGGTATAGATACTTCTCTTAGCAGTGAAGAAACTGTGAATCCTGTGGTGCAGAATACGACTCATTATCTAACGCAGTGATTTCCAAACCAATCCTCAAGGTACACTGGACAGATCCACAGTTTTATTGTATCCCAGATCACAGAACGCCTAACCCAAGCAATCAGGAGCTCTAAATACCTTACAGGTGAGCTGGGAACTTGGCTAAAACAAAAATTTGGATCTGTCCAGTGTGCCCTGAGGACTGGTTTGGGAAATACTGCTCTAATTACATCAGCAGGAAAACAAGTGGGCAGTGTGTGGCTCAGCGGGCTGTATCTGTGCCTATAGTCAGAAGGCCATGGCTTCAAACACAGCCTTGGCAGAATAGTGACTTGTCTGTGGGCCCTTGAGCAAGGCCCTTAACCCCCAGCTTCCTGGGTGCCACAAGATGGCTGTCCTCGAGCTTACTCCCACCTATATGAACAACATGGGGCAAAGTAGAGAATTTCATGTTGTTGATTAATAAAGTATCACTATTCTATTCTTTTCCTGTTAAAGAACCAAAATGTTGGAAATGGGTATTGATGAGTGTGTAGAACTTGGACTGTTTTCATTCAGAGACATGTCCATTTATTGAAATATCCATGATGCATTGTCAGATTAAGTAGTTCTCCACTGGTTGGGCATCTGTTACCTTTCATGTATAGGTGTTCTACGTATCTGTACTTCCATCACTAAACACAAGAGGGTGCTGCCAGGTGTTTGATGCTCTGCCACCTCTCCACTGTAGCTCTGCCTTTATAGCTCTGTAGTACATACTCCCATTGTCCACTGAACAGCAATGATGGATATCACCTCTATTGACAGTGTTCATCATCATCATCCATAGACTTTACTCATATATCTGCTGAACATGTGCATGATGTTTATGACCCGTTTCATACCTATGTATGCAGGAGAACTGGTGCAAAGTGATCTGTGTGTTTCATAGGCCAGTTGCTAATCATGGGACAACCAGACATGGTTATATTAAATGTTTAAAATAATTTGGAGACGTGCTGGATGCTGATGCTGGAAAGAGGTGGACATTAGAGTTAGTTACAGAAGCGAGTAATACTTAGTATTAGCTGCAGGTACTGTAGTATTTAAGGACTTGGATATGTAGCAGAAGCTGCTGCCTCCCCCTGCAGGGTTTGGGACAGCCGCAGCTGGCAGGTGGCCAACACCTTCCCCGCTAAGCAGTATATTCAGACGCACTGCGACGTGAGCTCCAGCTCGCACTACCTCCTGTCCAGCAGTAATGGATTCGGGGGTCACGGCTGCGAAGCCACAGTAAGCGGCCCCCGTCGCCTTCCCCCCAGCCCAAGCCCTGCCTCCCAAGATGCCGTACTCATCCTCAGCCCCGTTCCGTCCCCCGAGCTGCCTGAGACGGAAGCCAAGTGAGCGGCTCGCTGCAGTTACACTATCTGACACGCTGTCTGTGTGTAGCTGTGGGACCTCCGGCAGCCAGGCTGTAAGGTGGTGGAGTACAGAGGTCACCTGCAGACCACGGCCTGCTGCATCTTCCTGCCTGGGAGTCCGGGGGCGCCGCCCATGGTGGCCACGTCCTCGCACGACTGCTCTGTCAAGGTCTGGGAGCAGAATACTGCAGGTGAAACTGCTGTGTGACTCCCTTATCATTAATATCTGAAGGCAGATACCTACGACAGAATGCTAAGCAAAGCTAAGCATATTCTATACTATTATCCTTCACTATTAGATGAATTAATATGAGCAAGCAAGGAACAAATGATGAAATCTCATGCATCATACTTTCATCATGCGATTTTCTTGCAAACTGGGAATTTCACAATGTCTTCCAAAAACACTGGCAATTGCATCCCTCTAGGCTCCTCACTCATACATAAGGATGATCAAATGAGCAGATTACTAGGAAAGTGGGTTGGAATCCCTGTTCAGCACCACTGTTCTAGGCACTGAGGAAGAAGCCTGATGCAGCTGACTTCCAAAAGAGCACAGATTACTCTCTTAAGCATGGTTTTCATACAGCATGTAGTGTCTCATGTAAATGTGTGGCTTCTGACATCCTGCACTGTGTCTCGCGCTCTCTCTCTGCAGCCTGCCTATGTACCCTCACCCTGGATGGCGCAGGGCCCCTGCTTTCCCTTGCCCCCTGTGAAGTGGGTAGCCTGCTCTGTGCCAGCTTCAACACTGGCATACACCTCCTGCACCTGAGCCTCAGTGCCGGGCCCGAGCTCAGGGAGGTAGCCCGCTTCTGACACCCCCCTCTAATTTATCACCACTGAGACCAGGGGCAAGTGTGTGATGCCAGCATCGTACTGCCAGTCGGCGCCAGCCTCAAGGTCAAGCCTCAGCCCCCTATCCAGGGCGCAGAAAGCACTCAGGATTCCATACGTGATGGCCGTCGACACAGGAAGCACTGGAAATGTACGTGTCTGTTGGCAGACTATTGATAGTTTGCGTGTGGGTGTGTATGACAGAAAGTGCTTACAGGTGTTTTTTGGGAGTTGTTCTATTCAGCAACAGATCCAGTCAGATTCCAGAGCAATTGCTTATGTACTGAGAAACCTAGGTGAGACATAAATTACTAAAGCAGACACTGGAGAATTGATTATATTAGTAGCAGAAATGCTAATATGTAATAATAATGGAGCAGTCAGGGGCTTCCCTTTCTCCAATTGACAGAAGAAAATAGCACAGCTCTAGTCTATTTGGTTATTGTCTAGGCCAAAGAAAATCCTGAGCTGCTTTTTAAAGCACCGAGACCTTTGTTATTTATATAGCGCAAGAATCCTGCAGTTTAGTCTCACACTGTTTGCTCTGTTGGAGCAGCTCATGTCTTTTAAAATGGTCCAACAGCAGGGCTCGATCTGCCACGATTGCTGTGCCGCATCTGAATTCACGCTCCAGAGTCAGAAGGACATGAGCACTGCTAGTCAAGGCCAATTTCACACTTCTGTTTAGTTATTCTGAGGAATTACCACAGTTGTACTGCCGTTATGAAGCATAATTGTTTTTTTTTTTTATCTGTCAGGTGATCTATTTGTAGCAATATATGTCATGGTACGAATTGTATGGTGTAAATTTATGTTTTGGTGCATATTGTGTAAAGTGTCAGAATATTTTTGTAGCTTTCCTGCTAATATGGGATGTTCTAGTGACATGTATTGGTTAAATAAATGCATTTTTACCAGTGGGAACCCCGTGCAGTGTCATCAGCAACAGCCAGACCACTTCGCCTCCCCCAGGAACTGGGCTCCAGTCTAGCAGGTTACTGTCTGACCAGCAGATAAAATTGCAGCTCTGCGCAGGTGGCAAGAGCTGCTGCACTCTGCATCAGAGCAGGACCAACTGTGGGGGACAGTGCTCTCATCAGCTGGACCGTTGCCCCTGAGATACTTTATCACCCCTCAAACATCCCCCTAACATTTTAATCTAGCTCAGAAGTCACGTATCTCTTCGGCCAGTGGTTCCCTGACAGTAAGGTACAGTATGTGGAGAACAGCCCTGAAGCTGCCCATCACAAGGGGCTCTGTTTAGCTGAGTAGGAGTAATATGTCCGAAGTTACAGCCATAGCAGATGACAGAGAAACAGAATTCCTGCTGGTACACAAACAGAGAAGCCCATGGTGTGTGGCTTGTCCTACAGTACAGTGTGTGCTCAACATGTAAGAAAGATGGAACAGGACTAAGCATGAATCTAACTGATGTTCATGGGCTGCAGTAAAAAAAACAAACTGATTTGTGGCTTTTTAGTTTTCTGTTCCTACTTTGAATGTGAAGCTGGATACTTGGAATGAAACTGTGAGGCATCATAGGCCATTTCTGCCATGTGGCTCAGAGTACTAACGCCTACTCACCACATTTGCATGCAAATGTGCCACAGCTCAGCACTGCATCCTCAGAACATGTACTCAGCCTAACAGCTGCAAAGGGCTGGAAAGCAGGAGCCAAGGAACTCCATACCCGCTCTAAGATGGCTTTCCCTGTGTCAGTCAGACCCAAAGTCTACTCCAAATAGAAGTATTTCCAAACTCTATGAGCTGTGCTAGGGGAAGTTTAACCAGATTGGTGGCCTGCCTTTCATTTGACTATGATGTTTGTTTCCTTATATTATGCCAGTATTCAAATGTAGGCTCAGTTAGACCAGCAGACAAAGGAAAGAAGGAGGTCCACAGAAACACTATGATTATATCAGCCAAGGTTCACACTCACAAAAGCCTATGATGAGATGGTTTTCTGCTGACTACCTGACTGAAACTGAAGAACTGACCAGGAATCCGCAGATGATAAACAGGCAAGTAGGTATTAGCCGAGGAGGTTTATTGACTCTAACTTGTCTAAAAGTCTAGCTTTTCTTTTTTTGAGCTGAAGACCATAGTCTTTGGTAGGAATGCTTAAGGAAACATGACTGCTAACTGACGCCTCTCATAGATCATTGCATGATGGTGTTTGATGGCTCGTGATGTTTGCAATCCTAAGGCCCAGAGTCTGTGTTGCATATATTAACAGGTACATTCTCATCCACTCTCCTGGTATTCAAATATCTTGCATGTCCTTTTGAAGTTTCTGTCATTGACACCATATGGGTTTCCTGAGATGCTTTTACACCCCCAGAATGTATTCCTGGAACCAGAACCTTTTTCTGGAACCAAAGACCTTATGTTGTGTTCACACCGCAGGAACTTAGCCCGATTGTAGCTCCTCAGAGGCCGTTCCTGAACCCTTTTTCAGTCCCTGCCCCAGACTCAGTACTTTCTGTTCAAACACGAACTACTGGGGAGGTCCTTACAGTGATGGCTTGCTGACTGGTTGACCACATGCACTGGTGCTAACTTGAAAGCTATGTGGAAGTGCAGAAAAACAGATGTAGCGGAGTGGAAATTGAGCAGATGGAATTATTTTTGAATATATTAAATGTTTTAATTAATACGTTTTTGTTAGCGTCTCCATATTTATGCATGGGAAAATTACCTCATGAATCAATATGCTTATGTCTAATATCATCAGTGCTGGTGGTGAAACTTGCTAGTGCATATTAGTAGGATAGTGTTACATTGTTTTTTATTCTGTGGAAAAGGAAAGAATAATCTGCTGGCCTGATTTAATAAGAATGATGAAAATTTCCTGGGTCATATAAGTAAAATATAAAAAAAAGGGTGTGTCTCGCTTTGATTGTGATCGATCCATCAATAACTAACAAAATGACTTTTTCTTCGTCCATCATTTTGGCATGGAGGTTTAGTTTCATATTGTGTGTGAAGTTCAACTTACAAGCTTTTTGCAACTCCCATGCTAATTTAGTAAAAAAAAAAAAAAGTCCCAGTTACTGTTTTGTGGTGTGAAAGTGGTCAGGAGCTACAAAAGTCCCGGTCAAGACTGCCCAGGGACTTGTAAACTGGGACCAGGTTCCAGAACTTAGGTTAGGATTGTGTGAACCTACATACTGAAAATGGAAGCCACATGTTTATGACCACTGGTTATGGTTTGACTGTGAATTGATTTCTAGATCTATAGTTGCTACTGTACATATGTCGTTATTTCACTCATATGGATTTTTATACCTGTAGTCTGGTACAGAACATCACTTCCTTCTGATATTTATATAAGATACAAGTCATGTGATGTCATAATTATGTGGAAAGCCAGTCTGTCTATACCTGTAGGTCCATTGTCTACAGCCTGTAATATAGTGGATGTATGAAATAACCGATGTTGGGGGGGGGCGGTGTTTGCTGGTGGTAAGAGTTGTTGACCAGCATTACGCAGCCCGGTGTGCCTGTTTGGGACATAAGCATGTGTGGTTTGTTATTTTCTAGTCTACATGATATATTAAAATTAAGGGGTGCAACTGTAAAATGCATACTAATCCTATGACCATTACAAAAAGGATACCAGGGTCAGCTGATGATCTGGGATCAGGTCATTCATAAAACTGAATGGAATTGTACAATATAGTCAAAGCTGTAATATTTCACAGCATGGAGAGCTGCTGCTCCCTTTAAAGCCTTTTAAGCCCACTGCAGAGGGTCTCACTGATGTAAGCCTGCATGGTGCAGCTCAGCTGTCCTCAGGGCAGGGCCTGTTCGGTCCACTGCAGAGGGTCTCACTGATGTAAGCCTGCAGGGTGTAGCTCAGCTGTCCTCAGGGCAGGGCCTGTTCGGTCTACTGCAGAGGGTCTCACTGACGTAAGCCTGCAGGATGTAGCCCAGCACTCCTCAGGGCAGGGCCTGTTCTGTCCACTGCAGAGTCTCACAGCTGTCGTTCTCAATAATCCTGTCTGTTCCTGCCCAGTGTCGCCCAGCCTTGGTTTTTTATTGCTGAAAATCACTAAAACAAATCCTCTGGGGATCATTAAAGCCTGACAGTTTGAGAAACACAACTACAATCAATGGGAATGTGATTAAAAATCATAATAGATTAAATTAGTCACGGTTAGTTTTTCCAATTAGCATTTAATGTTCCATTATGCTCTTAAAATAGTTTCCGTAAGGATAGAACATCTGGTCAGGCTACACACTGGAAGCCAAGGAAAATAATGCTGATAAAAATGACTTCTTGTTTCAAAAGTCACACAGGTTTTTGTATTAACATACTAATAAAACATTAAATGCATCACTATTGAACTATTATTAAGCTGGCAGAATTACCTGTGCAGTTACATATAAGTCATCAACACCCATGTGACATTTCTGGATCAATTAGAAAAAAGTATTTTCCAAAGGTGGTATGAGTGTAATGTAATTCAAATTTACAAAGAATATAGAGCTGTATGTTTTTCTGCACAGGTCAGGCAAATTGCATACTTAATGGTAAAACGGAAAAAAATATTTTTATATTTTTAAATAAATTTGCATTCATGAATCCCAGTTTAATTCTGCTTCTGCTGGCAGAAGGCTATGCTGAGTGTCAGGATGCTTCAAAGTTCAAAATTTCTAAGAGGAGTACACAAGAATAGGGTGAAGCAGCAGACACTGGGATCAACCAGAAGCCAGACGGGTAAAAGGCAGAAGCAACCTTCTAATGGCAGAGATAACCGTTAGCTTATCCAACAGGTTCTCAGGAATCATAGGATGGCATCAGGTGACCTTTAAATGGAATGGAAAACATTAAGTGCAGGTGTGAAGTGCACTGTTAGGACAGTTCATATCAGGCTCCTAGAAGCAGGACTGAAGACCCATAGAGCAAGGAAGAAGCCCTTCATTAACGAGAATCAGAGAAGAGCCAGGCTGTGGTTTGCAAAATAATAAAAAAACATTATTCATAGATGCACACCCATAAATTGAAAAATGAGAGAAAAAAATTGTGGTGAGGTCTCTTAATTTTTTCTGCAGCTGTATATACAGAGAGCTGCTGACCAGGGCTGATCATTGCTGCTCCTGACCAGGGCTGGTCATTGCTGCCCCTGACCAGGGCTGGTCATTGCTGCCCCTGACCAGGGCTGATCATTGCTGCCCCTGACCAGGGCTGGTCACTGCTGCCCCTGACCAGGGCTGATCATTGCTGCCCCTGACCAGGGCTGGTCATTGCCGCCTCTGGAGCTCCAGCACCCTGCAGAGCTGCAGCATCAGTGGAACACGGATAGTCAGGCCCTTCAGTAGCATCTTAGTATTAGAGCCAGTTATTCTGAAGCTAAGTAGATGTGCAGAAGCAGGGTTAGCCATCCCTGCACAACAGACTTCTTCTGTAAGCAGTGATGTCTGACAGTCTCCATTCCATTCGCGTGATTTGGCCGTTATTTTGTCCTGTATCCACCAGATCATGCATTAGAGGCAATAGCAGGCTGTTAGTTTTTCTGAAGAAAGTGTAGATTATTAGAGTGTTGGATGTAACACATTTGATGAAATGAACACCTTAATACCTCCACTACTTGCCATCCCACAGGTCAGTGTGGCAATATGCAGTCTCTGTTCTGTCATGGTGCCTGCAGCCCACCTAGCTGTTAAGACTACTGCTGAACGTTGGCTGTAACCATGGAGTTGAAAGACGACCAGGAGTCCATGACAGTGCCTCATGAAGGCGCCCCTGACCTGGAATGTGCCATCTGCTACAGCCAGTTCAACAATGTCTTCCGCACACCCAAGAAGCTGCAGTGCAAGCACACCTTCTGCCTGGAGTGCCTGGCCCGCATGAACGTCAAGTCGTCTGAGCCCGACACCATCCAGTGCCCCTTTTGTCGGGCTCTTACCCCATTACCCACCCTGGGACTCCCCAAGTTGGACAATGACGCGTCTGTCATGTCCAACCTGCCGGAGGCCATGCAGCACGTGTACAGCATCCGCTTCATCCGCAGCAAAGCCCGGCTGCAGGTCAAGCACCCCCAACAGGTGGCGCCGCTGCCCCAGCTTCGCACCGCCAGCAGCTCCCTGGATGTCGGTCCCCCGAACACCACCAGCCAGGCTAGCAGCCATGAGACTGGCACCCTTCACAGGTTGGCCTGCATGTCCTCTTGCAAAGTGTTCATCATGGTAGTCGTGCTTCTCGTCATTGTCTCATTCATCTGCATTATCATCATTATGTTGAGAAACTAGGGAGCTGCAAAACAAAAGCATCACATTGACAATTTCATGGATTTGAAGCCTAATAAATGGCCTCATTTGGGATGTGGTACAAGGCTACAGTGCTCAGCCTCAGGCAGACTCATTTTTCCTTGACTGAGACTCAACCCACTGAATGTGACTTTAAGTTAAGGTTGTGACAAAAGCTCCTCCAAGATTACAGGTGCCGGAAACACAGTCCTGCCACATTTTGGTCCTTAAACCAAACCCTCTGTTCCGAAGAGGCGTCTCTGCTTCAGATCATGGAGGAGAACAGATATTACCAGACTCCATACAGTTCCAATGGTAATGAAAAGATTCAAGAAGGACAGCAAATTAAGTTTTACTAAGTAGTCATCTTACTTTTGACTGAATCTAAAATTTCTGACTGCTATCTGAACTTTTTTCATCTCTTGTGGCAGCACTTTTGAGAAACGTAAATATGCTGTGCAAATTTAAATCAAGTCTAGTGCTCTGTTCTGAGTTCCTATTCACCTTCCATAGGTCCAGCGTTCATTCCCAATGAAATTCTTAGTTTGGATAGACAAATGACATTTGGCTGTGCTGTCCTGGGGAGTCCCCCACCCACTACCCTGGTCTTCCTGGATCTGCGGCCACGTTCACTGCAACCCTGTACTGGGTAAGCAGGTGGATGGATCTACTAACACTTCTATGTGGAATTTCACTAACAGAAATCCCCTGTGGAATCGTGATCATTAAAATACCCACATAAAGAGTCTAGAATGGCCTTCAGCCTGTCCCATGAAAATGTCACAGACAACTCGAAATACTTACCAGCAACCTGACCCTTTTTTGGATGTAGTTGGATGTGAACCTCTGAGCTTAAGCTTATATTTAATACTTCAAAACCTGTCAGTAACAAAATTCAGGTGAAATGACTATTTCATTGACGCCAAATGCTCATGTCCAAACTATGTAACAGAAACATTTATTATCATTATTAGCAGCCTTTAACAATGGAATATGCAATCCTTGCACAACATCCATATTCAATGGATTATTGACTCACTCTTGAGGTGTGTGAGGTGTGGCTCAGTGGATTAGGAGCAGTGGTTACCTGTGGGTAAAAGATCGTCAGTTCAAATCCCACAGTTGGTAGAGTGATTTCCCTTCGAGCAACACCCATTAGTACTTCAGAAACTGAACCTCACATTAATTTAGCATCTCCTAAATAAATTAATATATGGGCCATAACATGGGCGCCCTTGTGGGAAGCGGCCTGTGCAAACACCACATTTTATATACAGTAAGCAGACATCAGCCTCATGCTCATCCCTCCATTCCAGCAGGTAGATATCAGTCTTCTTCTTGACCTTCACTAATAGGCCTATCCTAGGCTTTGTAAGACTTTTATAGGCTAAATTGTTTTTATTTATTTAATATCTGTGTTTAATAAGTTTATTTTTTATTATGTAGCAACAGTTTTGTGTTTTTCTCTGGTTCCACTCTAATCTTTGATAATGACTCACAAACTCTCCACAGTTACAGCGATAAAACTTTGTATTTACATCTTATCAATATCACCAATGTTTTGCTATTTTTAAATATTGTGTGATATTCACCTTCACCTTAGACTGTTAACCTGACATGCATCATAAATATAAACGTTTTATTTTTAGGTAGATTTAGTATATTTGCTAATCTATAAGAACAATAAAAATGTTTAACTAAGACGTATTGTTTCCTTTAATAAACGACCTTTGTGTTTAATCAGTTATGTTTAATTTTGCTTAATCAGTACAGTACAGGCATGGAAGTGACCCTTTATGCCAGTAAGTAGCAGACGTCAGTATTTAGCTGCCTGATATTCTCAAACCTTCCACTAGGTGTCAGCTAAGAGCCAAGGTCACGGCATGTTGCAAAATCTCCAGATAGTGGCTAGAATGGAAAAGTACAGGAAGGGATCAGACATAAATCCACTGACTCCCCTCCCCCCAGAAAACAACTTACGATAAATTGTTAGAAATATATCTATCCATCTTCCAACCCACTTATCCTACTGGGTCGCAGGGGGTCCAGAGCCTATCCCGGAAGCAACGGGCACGAGGCAGGGAACAATCCTGGACGGGGGAACCAGCCCATCAAAGGGCACACTCACACACCAGTCACTCACACCTATGGGCAATTTCGGAACTCAAATCAGCCTCAGCATGTTTTTGCACTGTGGGGGGAAACCGGAGTACCCAGAGGAAAGCCCATGACGACACAGGGAGAACATGCAAACTCCACACACAGGCAACCCAGGGGGAGACTCGAACCCCAGTTCCAGAGGTGTGAGGTAACAATGCTAATCACTGCACCACCATGCCCCCCTAGAAATATATACTTTTTTACGTTCTTTTATGAAATAGAGCAGTAACCATTTGAGACAGAGGAGACTGGACAGATCATTGCAAAACAGGAAATACAAATGGCACAGGGGAAGCTCTGCATTCCAGTCTGCTCTTCTACTCTCTGTTACTCCATCTACAAGCTGCATTTCAAACACAGCGGTCAGCATATTCGACATTAGCATTCAATTATATGTATATGCATTAAGCAAGATGTCTTGTGAATTCCGTAAAAATGGATAGATAGATAGATAGATAGATAGATAGATAGATAGATAGATAGAGCAATATTGAAATGAAGCATATGACCATATAAACTATGGGAAAAGAAAACTGAGAGAAAAATGATAATAATTATCTAATCAATTCTTCTTGCAAAACATACTTGGATTACTGTGTAACGCAGGTAAACAAAATGAACAAATTTAACTGAGCTGCTAATATCCAAACTGTTTGAGAATAAACATCCAGGGTTGTAATGGAATCATTTAAACAGATAATCTGTTTAAATGACTGAAATGGTTTTAAAGGACACTCCTTTGACTTGTGTAGTTTGTGTATCTTGTGGAGTTTATGTATCCTGAGTGCAGTGACCTGCAGGACCATTAGGTACAGAGGCCAAAGCGTCACACCAGAGGACAGAATTTATGGAAGGAAACCATGAGCGAGTGAAAGGGACCGCCATTCACAAACACAGGGGCTGCATGACTCACACGACATCCTGCCCCCCCGCTCCTGTGTGCGCTCTGCGTGTGGATGGTGTAGGGTGGGGTGATTGGCTGTGTCCGCCTCACGTTTGCACCGTTTGTTTGTTCGGGTTGCTAAGTAGCAGCAGGGAGCTCACTAACTCTCACTGACATCACAGCCCCCCGCCTGTTTATGGAAGGGGACAAGGGGTGACTTCACTGACTTACAAATGCTTAGTGACAATCAGATAAACTTTCACAAACAGTCATCCTCTGGGGTGGGGCATTCCCTGTGATCACTTGTGACACACCATTGTTCACTCTCACTAACCTCTTCTTTCTCACCGGGTCGCACTGAGCCAAAAGGAGTGAGGCAGGACCACACCCACTCATGTGTCGGTCTGCCTGCTCACACATGCAGCACACACATAGCACACCATCGCCACCTTTGGTTTTAAAATATGTGTTGGGCGATCATTAATTGTGTCATCATGTACAGACCACATTGCCGCTCTGCGCATCATCATCGAGCAGTCCATCGAATGGCACATTCGAATGGTTGTACACAACCTTTGTGGACTTTGAAAAAGCCTTCGACAGGGAGACCATTTGGAAACTGATGCGGCACTATGGAATCCCGCAGAAGCTCATCAACATCATCCAACAGCTATACGAAGACTCGTCCTGCCAGATCATCCACGACGGAAAACTGACCAACCCCTTCGCAGTGAAAACCGGAGTGAGGCAAGGTTGCACGCTGTCACCGACAATCTTCCTGATCATGGACTGGATCATGAGAAGAACCACAGAGGGCAGCAACACCGGTATCCAGTGGACCTTCACCAAACAGCTGGAGGACCTGGACTTTGCAGACGACGTCAGACTTCTGTCCCACAAGCAGCAACATGCCCAGTCCAAGCCCGGCCTGAAGATCAACGTGAGAAAAACAGAGGTAATGCGGCTGAACAACTGACAAGAACATCCACTGCAGCTACAAGGAGAAGGTTGGTGGAAACCGACCGCTTCGTCTACATAGGAAGCGTAGTCAGCAGGGATGGTGGCGCAGATGAAGACGCTAGGAGCCGGATCAACAAAGCAAGGCTTGCATTCAACACCCTGAGACCCATCTGGAACTCCAAAGCCTTATCTCAGTGCAGCAAGATCTGCGTCTTCAACACCAACGTGAAAGCAGTCCTCCTGTATGGGTCCGAGACGTGCCGGGTAACCAACACCATTACCAACAAGGTACAGATTTTCATCAACGAGTGCTTGCGACACATCCCCAACATCAGATGGCCTGAGAAGATCTCGAACACAGACCTGTGGAAGAGAACCAGCCAGAACCCGGTCAGTCTAGACATCGAGAAGAGAAAATGGGGCTGGATAGGCCATACACTCCGAAAACCACTCGACAACGTCACAAGGCAAACACTGGACTGGAACCCACAAGGGAAAAGGAAAGTGGGGAGACCCACACAGACGTGGAGGAGATCTGTGGAGAGCGAAGTGAAGGGCGCCGGAATGAGGTGGACCCAGCTGAAGGGAACGGCCCAGAACAGAGCCCGCTGGCGTGGTGTTGTTGCGGCCCTATGCTCCACCAGGAGTTTACAGGTTTAAGAAGAAGATCATTAATTGAGCAATCATTTCATAATTATTCATTTGGACCTCCCCCACATTTAACTTAAAATATTAGTTTTATGCGTGTCCCCCCCCCTCACATTCAAAATACTTCTGACAACCCTGTTTGAAGGTCACCAGTTCAAATCCTGTGGTTAGTAGAATAATCTGTTGGGCCCTTGAGCAAGGCTCTTACATCCAATTGCCCAAAGGGTCGCCGGATAAGTGGTTGACCCTGTGCTCAGATTCCAAGCTTTGCTCTCACCTGTATACGTCTGTGTGTGTCTCATAGGACACTGTAGTGGGATATGCCAGGACTGAAATCTCATTATACTGACTTTCTGTACAATGACAATAAAGTGTTCTATGTAGAAGTTTTCTAAGGATAACATGCCTGCCGCCCACCATTCACATTACTTAATCTCTGTGTCACTCTTGACATTGAAATACTCGAGCAAAGTCACAAATAAAACAAATGAATGACTCATCTTGCTTGATACAGGTGCCCATTCGGGAAATGTTTACAGGGAATTGCACACTGCCAGCAAAAGAGGCCCTGTTCTGGCAAAAAGAAACAAACTTCCAATCCACTGTTCAACCACAACTTCCTGAAGATGCAAAGTGGTGTGTTTCATAAATAGGGTGGTAAAGGAAGTGCAGTTTACAGCTGATTTCTTTACTTACTGAGTCATAGTTTTCATTTTACAAGCTATTTTTCATTCCTGTTTTTTAGGTGTATTGGAGAACTCTTAATCTTCTCAACTGACATACATTTGTCTGGATTTCTGTTTAATAGATGATTATCTTATTACATGTGTGTATTTGAGTTAATTGTTTGTTTTTATTACATACACCTATTTCACCATAAGGTGGCGCCATGGCTCAGTGGGCAGCACTGCCTCCTCACACCCTCCACAGGTGGGGGTTTGACTCCTGCCCTTGCTGTTCTCCCAGGGGTGTGCTGGTGTCTTTCTGCAGTTCAAGGGCTTGGTGAATTGGTGTCTTTAAACTGCCTCAGAGTATGTGTGTTTGTGTGTGTGCCCTGTGATGGACCAGGATCCTGTCCAGGCGGGACCCCAGCCCTGTGCTACATGGATTCTGTGATAGGCTCCAGGCTCAGGGAGGCCATATAATAGATTACCTCCTCAGAAGATAGCTGGTGTAACCACATATCTAAGAAAGCATGGTCTCAATGTCTCATTTCAATGTCTAATTCACTTTAAAAAGTTTTGTGACTTTGCTACTGACTTTTTGAGCAAATCCAACCCAGACTCACAACAGGACTGATTATACATCATGTGAAGACTGAAAAATCACTGCATCTAAAAAATAAAAATACATAAAATATTCAGTGTAGCCATTATGGCAAAAAAAGACACTTGACAGAGGAGTCACTTGAGCTTAGCATTAACCCCTGCTTGAAATACAAATGAAAATCATAGATATTTTCAGTTTCTGTGCTGTCATCTGCAAATGACTTTGTTCATCATTAGTTTGTAGTATCTGCGTTTGTGACTAATGGTAGCAAAATGTAAGCACTGCCCTTGTTTCAACTCTGCGTGTGCAGGGTAACTCCAGTTATGCGTGAGAGGATGTACAGTGTGTAGCAGCAGGATGAGGGAAAGACAGGACAGGATGACGTCTCGGCTACTCACAGGGAATCACTGAGTTATTCCACAGTGAAGTGCATGCTGACGTTTGGAACAGAACCCCTCTCCTCGTGCCGCCCCCATATCTGATGGTCTGCAGCCACCGCGAGTGGAGAAACTGACCACACAGCTGCTTGCCCTCCACACCTCCCTATGAAAACAACGTCCACTAACAGTTGCCGTCCCAAAAGATTCCCAGTCCCCACAGCTTAGCTCACACTGGCTGGGAATGGTGCCGGGCACCTCCCCGTCTTACATGGGGATCTCAGAGGTCCCGGTGGGTGGGATCACTGGGGTCTTTGTAATTTTTCTGAGGAATTGCTGGGAAATGACATGGGCTGAAGTGGCTTAGCGTTCCAGGAAGTGAACTGCAGCCAAAGCAAATGGGGGGAACAGTGTGGAATCACGCCAGCATTGCACACCATACTGCATTCTGTATGACACACTGGAAGGTCGACATCATCTGCACTAACATAAAGTGTTCCGTAGCTAGAAACCTTCAAAAATCTGTGGCCTGATGAAGAGGATACATGCAACGATCACCATAGCTTTTCCAAAACCATTTAGCGTTTCATACACATTTCAACTCCGACCTCAGCAGACTTGATTGTGGGGGTTTCTTTACAGAGCTACCCCCACTAAGCGTCAAATCCTAGAATTGTGCCTGGTGATCAGTAATCATCTTTTACGGCATCTTCAAATGTGGGTTTCAAAATAATTCTACTAAAACTAATTACTTTATAAGATATGTTGTTCCTCCAAAACGTCATATTTACTCAGTGAAACAGCCCAAAGACTAACAACAATCGCATGTGTAAATGGGTCTATCAGAAATGTGCTGTGTTCTTGGTATACACTGAGTAAAGGTATTTCTCGAGAACAGATGATGTCATGTGCAGGAAGAAGATAGGCTTCCTCTAAAAATAATCTTGTAACCTGAAAGTGGGAAAAGCAGCTGACACACAGGCCTATAGGCAGATCCTCAGTCTGCCTTAATGCTTGGTCAAGAGAATATTCCTGAAAAAATACGTGGCAGACCATGCACTTTTGTAATCTTAGAAATTGCAGATAAAATAATCTAGAATTTGCTACAATGTAAAGAAATGTGTTTAAGAAAAGACTCCTCAATTTCTCATGTTTCCATCACATTACATTTATTAGATTGTTTTATCCAAATTGGCACACAGGTGAGAAAGCAGGCCCAGTTGATGTTAAGGACCTTTCCCAGGGGCCTAATTATGACATCACTACATCAAACATGAGATCTGAACCACCGATCTTCCGATCATGGGCACAGAGCCTTAACCCACAGAACCACACATCGCCCCCTCCACTGATCGCAGGAGATGTAGTCATCTTATTTCATCTACTGAGCTTCTGGGGAAGCGATACCAGAGAGAGCATGTAGACGTCAGTGACCTAGTAGGGCCTTTCCCAGAATGCCTGGCATTGTGGCACGTACTGCATGCACTTAAATGCTGATGACACACGCTTAATATTTCTGCTATGGAGGAGCCGCAGGATTCTTGCTCTGTAGTTTGAGTTTAAGCAGCAACTACAGCAGGTAGGAATAACGACCCTGTAAGAGCCACATGCCAAAGTTCTGATGGAACAAAGTCATTCCAGGTAGAGATTCCATGCTAAATGACTAACCGCACCAAAAATGCAGAACCACATCAATGACACATGTCATCTGTACTTCAAACAGACATTGTATCACCTTCCCATGGGCCCGAGTGTCTGGTCTCTGTGACAAGCCAGGGCTTGTCTGAATATCTACACGAAACAAGATATGAGGTGTTTTTTCTGTTCCCACCAGCAAAGCAAGCTGTTTGCCAAATATTCACTGAATATGACAGATACTGGCCGCAGATGACTTTATCTGTATTATTTTCTTTTCTTTTTTTGCAGTTTTTCTCAGGTTAAAGGTGCTTTTGTATGGTTGCTTTAGATAATTCAGGTGATTTTCTATTAATGTTTTGTTTTAATATTTGGTGTTTATCTGTTGACCTTATTGCACTTCATGCACTGCAAGCAAAAGGAAACCTATCACTCTTTTAAAGTTTATGGGATCCAGTGTTTCCCCTGCCATTATATTAGGGGGGCGCCCCATCCCCCTCCAATGGCACCTCCCACCCAAGTAAATTTTATTTCATTTTATGTTCTATGTAGCGCCAGATCACAACAGAAGTCATTTAAGGTTACCTCTCCTATAGAACAGGTCTATAATTGTCCTTTTAATAAACAAACTAAATAGCCTTATGTTATTTATCGTATATACACAGCAGCTTGTCATTTTTGTCTCTACACAGTCGCACATTTACAATTCTCCTCTGCTCTCTTTATCGCGCATGACAGGGTTCCTCCCCGATGCGCGCACGCACAGGTGAGCACACTCCCATCAGCAGACAGAGAGCATGCATGGGAAAACATGCTGCGTCAACCGCCTGAAAAGATGACAAAAAAAGTACTATTCCATACTCTAACTATATCTGCGTTTTTTTTAATGCTTCCAGGGTGGTGAAAGCTGTACACTTTGTGGATAATTGTCATAAAAAGAAATGTGATGTTTAGTCCAGTTGTTATATTGACTGCTGTCATTAAAAGAAACACATGAACACCATGAATCTTGTCGGTGTCTGTCTGCCCCCCCCATCATGGAAATTAAGCTACTCAGTCGGTGTCAGTGTCCATCTGCTCCCCACCCCTGTCCCCAAAACCTGTAAACCTAGGAGAAACACTGGCATCCTTTTTCGAACATAACAACATAAGAACATAACAATTATACAAACGAGAGGAGGCCATTCGGCCCATCAAGCTCGCTTGGGGAGAACTTAACTAATAGCTCAGAGTTGTT
>JABFEA020000043.1:35187852-35199963 GCA_019775915.2 Cyphomyrus plagiostoma
TTTGTTTTAAGTGTATATAACTTATTTTCAGGTGACACTGTTCTAGATTTAAGTCCAACACCTTACTTGAAATAAGACTAGAAATGGGCATTTTGAGACAAAATTGATTTAAGTTGGCATTCTTTTACTAGTATCAGGCAATGCTTTTGTAATAATTCTCCATTTCTAGTGCATTTACCTTTCTATAAGCTATACAGCAGGAATACTGTTCTAGATTTAAGACATTTACCTACTGCTTATAAGACAATAAATGAAAACTACTGAGTTGCAAAGCAATGGCTTTATTGATAAAGTCCCATGAACAGAGAGGATATGACTCAAAACAATATTTTTCCAAGACTTTTTCACTTAACAAGATATCCAAGATGCAGTTCCTATATCTCACTGAAAAGTTACTCTGTAGCTGATTGTGTCTTATTTTAAGTGTGATGAGATATTTTGACTAGAAATGAGACAAATATACTTGCTAAGATTTTGAGTTTTTGCAGTGTAAGGCTAAAACCTACTGATTTCCTGTGTCTGTGGAGCCGAGATGCTGAGCGCAGACACATGGAAGGTATAGAACAGTGTTTTCTCGCACAGCATAACATCATTTCTCATTGTTTCACACAAATGTCCAAATGTTTTAGTACATATATGCAAATTGTTTTGTATAATCATCATTTTCAGTTGCTTTAGTCTTGTTGGTCAGAATAGATTCTGTAGTTTCCAACTTTAATAATTTCACACCCAAAGCTACACATGCGTGCGTCATGTTAACCACCACATGCTAAACAGCTAACCAAGCTATCGAAATGGTTTAAAAATACATTCCTTAAATGTACAGCATTGTTATGTTTTTGGCTCAGACAGTACATGCTTTTCTTTTCATTTTTCATTTTGTTGTTCTTGTATTACCGTTTTGCTGTTTTTGTGTTATACAGTGCTGTGTGACTTCCTCCCGCAAATGCAAAGGGAAGATGTAAAGAAGGAATTCATAGTTAGGGTATCAAGGCTTCGGCAATGTCCTTATCTTGTAAAAAAAAATGAACCATGGTAAGCTCTTGCCTTGTCCGATCATCCGGATGAGTTGGCGAGCTAGAAATTCCCACCAGGAAGCTGCACTTGACTGGCTGACATTCTGGGGCTGCTGAGAGGAAGATAGAACCTGATAATGTGATAACATCTAACTTCTCAACTTACAAGAACGGTGAACACACTGCTACTATTAATGCCTGTGAAATGCTGCAGTATAGTAGCCATTTGTTTTTATTTTTAACCTGTGTCATAAACATAGGCTAGAAGGCTGATCTGAAAGCCAAATAATAGATCCTACTGTTGTTCTGCTTTGTGTGTAGCCTAAGCCTACTTTTCAAGCAGTTTCCTTAATAAGCAGTTTCCACATAAGGGAAAACTCAATTTAATAAAAATCTGTGATAAAAACTAAAAATGCAAAAACTCTTGTATTTTGCTTGGTTCCTTATGGTTATGATTAGGACTATGTAGGGGTTAAGGTTGTCAGAGTTAGCATTAGCATTTCTCCCATAGAAATGAATGAGCGGTCCCCATAAGGATATGTTTACCCTATGTGTGTGTGTGTGTGTGCGTGTATATGTGTGTGTGTGTGCAGCACCTTTCTTGGATCCCAAACAATAGTGTTTTACTGAAATTCATTGAGCGAGTTCTACAATTTTTTTGCACATGCTACTAATATTTACAAACTTTTTAAACTTAATAGCACTTAATAGCCCTGGGCAGAAGACCTGACGTTGGGTGTGGATGGCCCAGTACGGAGTACACTGTTTCAGATGTTTGCGAAAGTCAAGAAACGTGTTTATAACTGACTTCTCAGAGTCCCAGGTGTTACACATAATAAATACTAAGAAAAATATATTTGTTCTCCATATAGTTACTCATATCTAGTTGGATGGCTAGATGAACACTGCTTCAGTTCCCAACCCTCTCCTTAGGGGCACCTAAGTTTTCATACATGAACAGTTTTCACACATGAACTCCGGACATTGCCCGGAGAATCAGGTCTGGACATTTTCCAGAGTTGCCCTTTCTGATGGTGAAGGGAGACAATCCACAGTGCAACTTACTGATACACAGGGATTTTTATTAGAGATGAACTGAGACAAGGGAAAAAAGGACTATGAGGGATTAAAACAAAGGCAGGTAAGCTACATGAGGAGACATATGGGCTGAAACTACGAGAGGGCTAGCAGAGGGAACACAAGCAACACCTCTTCACAGTTCAGAATAGATCATTCAAGGAAACCTCCTACCCCCAAAATAGTAGCCAGATTTCCTGTGGCATGAATTTATTTTCTTTTGTATTTATTTACCTAGAAGCAGCTTGTAGCTTCACACCTCCAGAGTTAGGAGTTTGAGTACGTGTGAGTTTGAATGTTCTCATGTTTGTGTGAGTTTTCTCCTGTAATACAAAACATATGAAGTTAGGTGAGCTGCTGTCTTGGTGGGCCATAGTTTGAGAGTGTACGTGCCCTAGGATGGACTTGCATTACATTGTTAAAATGCATAAGCATGTAATTTGAGCCAAATTAAACATGTTTCCTGTCATGACCTGGTATTCCATCCTGGATGTACCCCTGCCCTGTGCTGCCTGGAAAAGGATCCAGACCCCCCTGAGAACCTGTCCACAATAAGTGGTTGAAAGATGAATGATGGATTTACCATATGGATATTCTGAGAGATAACCGGCATTGCAAGCACTACAACAGGAATCAGAAAACCACAGTTCAACAGCCACAAAATAAGTTACATGATACAGTTTGTGAACAGAAGGACTAATAGCATAGGGTGGCGTCAGAATTTTCACACAAAGGCTTTCAGATTGTACTAGAAACACGTGACCTGAGTTCTTTGGGGGATTGACTGTAAATAGTCTTCATGTTTGGCCATGCCTGAGCCTGACTGGGCACCTGACATGGGCCAAGTAACCATAAACCCACAGAAAAGATTCACCTGACCACAACATAATAGGACTCTTTAAGACCGGTGCCTTGCTCAAGGACCCAAAGGGGATATAATTCTGTTGACCCTGGGATTTGAACTGGCGACCTTCTGATCACAGCGCCCTCACCTACTGCCAGGCATGCAAGTCCATTACTGGGCAAATATATTATTCTCGTTATAATGAAGTATTTTTTATACAAAACTGTATATAGCACAGTTAATCTAAAGATATAAATTCAGGCTACTTTGTCATGTGACCTCCAAACTCTTGTCAGCAATCTCTCTCGCTAGAGTGCTAACTGGACTCTTATAGGGCTCCCAAATGCACACAGCTGTATGTAATGAACCTGTTTTAACTTAAACCTGTGAAACTCTCAATGCAGTGTGTACAGTCTTGGTCCCCTTTGCAGCTACGGTCTAAGCAGGTTGGGCTGATTCCTGATGATTCCCCATTACCTGATTCTCTTGGTTATGACTCTTTGGCTTGCTTCCCCATTTTGTGATTTCAGATTGCCCTCATCATCCTGTTTGTGGCTGATCTACCTTTCTCTGGCCCTCAACTATGACTTTCAATTTGCAGTCTGACTTTGAAAAATAAACACCAGAACTGGATTCATGCTTGTCAGTTTCTTGTCTCTGTGACAAGGACGTAGAAGACTTCTTCTATGAGACAAGTTGAACATGAATAAGTTGAATCAATGCTGTAGGCCTATTGCGTTACTGATGTTTAGTATTACATAAGGTTAAAAGGAAATTTTGCAATTAAAGGAGCAGAAAAAATATATAGATACATAAAAAGAAAAACTTACTTGTCCACTGACACATAAAAGCGAATACCCCTGAATGACCCATTTACTAATAACGGAAGATTACAATGAATAAAAAAGTTCCGTCTGTCTGAACATGTAAAACGTTCCGACTATGAGGCGTTTACAAGGTATTAATATACACATGGGGGTTGACTTCCTGGCTGAAAAGGTCATTACAGTGATCAGTCAATTGGTTCCTCCGAACCCGCGTACGTCGAAGACCCTACTTTAAAAGCGCCTATTTATTTTGCATTTACACTTACTCCCAACCTACTTTAAATCATGTCTAGATTACAGAACTGTACCTATACAATGTAAATTCTATGTTTAAAAACGTACAGTACTTATTTATAGTGTATTGATTAGTTGAAAAATACAAAAACATTGTACATGCACAGTACGTATAGTACGGTACAGAACAGAACCGCGTTTTGAAACGCATCACCAAAAACCGCGTAAGATGCAGACTGACCGACTGTGTTTAGGTGAACTCTAGCCATAACATGCACTAGGGCTAGGGATTTCTCATTAAGACACTTACTTTACTCTGTAAGGTAAATAAGTAAATGAAACACATAGCAAGTACTTTATTTTATGCATTTATGTAAGTATGTATGTATTGCTCCGTTACACATTGCTGCACTGATGATGTAGCAGGAGCGCTGAATAATGCGTATGGCGTCCTGACTTTACTCAGACTTTAGTAAAGTAAAAACCACAGAAAATGCAGAAATGCAGAAAGGAAAAGCGATAAGCAGCGAGCAGGAACGAAACAACGAGAAGCAGAAGGAGGCGGTGCCGCTAAAGGCTTCGGGGGTGGGTGCGAGCGTTACGGTGCCCGGTGGGAGGGGCGCTGAATAGCTGTGGTACAGAGCTGACTGTCGGCAGAGGAAGAGTGTCTTGCCGCCACTTGTGCCATCAGTAGAAAACCACCAAACTTTAACCGAAGTGACGTGTAGAAGCACACCTCTGTCTTCAAGCAAAGGTAAGGAGTCGTCCGAGCTCTCTCTCTCTCGTATCGAATGCGCCGCAGCTGAGCAGATCCTCAGTGCGCAGACGGACCTGCACAGCTAAGGCCATTACTCACATGTAGCTGCTCCCGCCTTGCTCCCTCGCCACTAATCGCTGTTATTTAAACTGCCAGCGTCCAGTTATGCAGATGTTGGTGCAGCGGTAAACTACCGGAAAACAAATAAAAATAAAAAAAACAATTAAAGTGCACTGATGCCACTGCCCTGGTTAAGTGCTTGGATGATGGATGGATGTTAAACTTCAGGGTCACAGATAATTGATTCAAAGCAATGTAAAGAATGTTACGTTATAATATACTAATGAATTAAATATAAAATTATTTTCTTAAAATTGTAATAGAAAACCTACTGTCTGAGGTCAAAATTGGGTCAGAAATTATGAATATTAAGCATGTGCATGGGGAGAGGGGTTGTCACAGTGCTGCCACATCATTTCTCTGAAATGGGAGGCCTTTCCATGCAAGATGCTTTTTAAGATGATCAACTTTTGACTATTGCTGAACTGGACTCCTCTGAACAGATTAAGTGAGTATCACTCCATCAGACGTGGGAAACAGTCACTTCTCCATTTCTCCTGGCTCGCGACGATTTTTTTTTTGCACCCTAAATTATACTGCAGCAGCGACTTCCTGTGCAGCCACTGCGAATTTCTAATCAGCCCCAAAAGCCACCCCATTTCCTGGACATGCAGGTGCTGCATCTGGCTTGGTCTGCTGCTCTATCCCTGGAAGATCATGTATACACATGCAGGCTTATGCAAATTTAGGCACAGATACTTGACAGCACAGGGTAGTGTTTTGCCTTTAGGCCAAAGAACAGCTGAACACTGAATTATGGGTAAAAAAACAGATGACTACAGCCCTATCGTCCCCCCTTTCCTTCTCAAATGCCCACAGGGGTTTTCCCTTTCTGCGGCTCTCCCAGCTCAAATTTCCTCATAACTGCCCCCCCCCGTTCCAGGCCCCCACACTCTTCCTCTGTCTCACCATCTCTGACCTCTCAACCTTTCTGCAAATATGCACCCCTCCCCCAGCAATGCACCACAAAACCACCTTTGCATAAAGCCCTTGCTTTCCTGAATATTCCAATTGTCCTCAGTACTAGTCCAAGTTTGCATACTTGCCATGGCAGGGGTGCAGTTCATGTGTGCGCATGGTAAAATGGTCTCGGGGACACAAACTGTCCCCTATACAGGAACTCTGAAAATTCTGAAAAATGACACAGCTAGGCAAGCTGATATCACTGAATTAGCCACAGCCTTTGATTGATGAGTGCAGGACACGGCCAGGTGATAGAGAGGCAGCCTATTTGAACGGTTCCCTGCTTCATACTTCCTGGAAAAAACATCCCAACCTTGCATTGGCTGGGCAGTTGTAACATGCTGGATACGATCAACAATTTCAATTCACAAAGAAAGAGGGGTTTGTTTTTCTCCCCCTTTTTGCATTGTGCGAATGATCTGTTATTTAGGGAAGGATGTCATTAATAGCCATGCCAGCTAAGACATAGCTTTCCAGAAAGCAGGCCTTAGGGAAAGTGTCCTACGGTCATGACGTAGGCAGGAAAAAGTTGACAGTCCATTTATGGTTCCAAGACAAACAAAGGTTTATTGAATTAAGCAGAACACATTAGGGAAAGGCACAAATTAAAGGAACCGTGAGGGGTCAAAAATTAACGGAGAAAAATAAGAACTAACTTTAAAAAAAAATAATTAAATAATACAACAAGGGATTTAGACTATAAAACAAACAGAACTCCTAACACACACAGTTACATGGACATTAAAATGAACAACGACACACTAGAAAACAGAGTGGATACCCATTTAAATACACACAGACAAGCAAGGCACAGGTGTAACTCAATTAATTAACCATCAGAGGCATGGGGTAATAAACGAGCAACAGGTGAAACATATTAACACTAACATGCACAACAACAAACAAAAGAACTAAACTGATATCAGGGGCCTGTTTCACAAAGCAGGATTACTTGCTTAGCCAGATAACTTGCCAGATTTAAAGTAGTCTAGGATAAATGTAAGTTGATGAAAATAAGGTCTATTTAGCCCAGACTACCTTAAATCTGGCAAGTTATCTGGCTAAGCAAGAAATCCTGCTTTGTGAAACAGACCCCAGAACTAGGCAACTACTAAATGGGAGTACAACACTAGGATAATAAACACAGAGCAGGAATACAAAACCAGATCAGAATATAAGCAGGGCAATCTTTTGAAGGGAAACATAGAAAAAACACAGAAACCAGCCTCAAACCCCTGACTAAGAGAATTGTACTATTTGCTGCTCAGCCCGATGAGCTACACAGCAGTCCAGGGACTAGGGGACACACACAAGGGGTAGAAGGACAGAGAGGGGGAAAAACAGAATGATCAGCAATGCCTGCTGGACAGATGGGGAAAGGCCACAGAGGGAGGAGGCAGGAAGCATGGACCCTAACACCTACAGCCCATTGGCTAGAACCCGAATCAGCTTCTCTTGTCTGCATTTAGAGCAAATGCAGAGAGACCTGGGCCAGTACTGTAATGCAAAGAGCCACTGTGTTGTTCTTTGCTTTTCCCTGCTGAGAACCAGCACTGCAAGAAGAATGCTGAGAAGAAGCATGTTGAACGGCATTTAAGGATATCAAGGCCACAGGCTCCAGGGTTGAGTCTATATAGTATCCTGCTGTGTATAAATGACCAGAGTATTTACAATATAAGCTATAGAAGTCATTGGATAAATCTGCCACCCAAGCCAAAAAATAATAATGCAAAATTAATAATAAATTAGCCATTTAGCTATTGATTCTAAGAAAATTTTATGTTCGGGACATTAAACCTAAAGTTCTTGCTATGTTTGAGACACACAAACCCAAATATAAAAAAAAACTGACATCATTATTGCAAGGATTATCTACATTTTGTATTGTTTGTAATATTCTTTATGCAGTTGTTCAATTCCTAGTTATAGCGCTCAGTGATTCTTTTCTATCAACAGCATTGATGTTTCACTTCAGCCTAGGAAGAGCTTGATTCTTATCTTTAACATTTGCGATGTCACTTTCAAATTACAGCGTGAAACTGAGATCTGGCTGCTAAACTCAGTTTAATTTCTAAAAAACGGAGTGTCTGCTTTAAGCAAAGACTTTCAGTAGCCATGATGAGTCAATAGCATTGTCTGTGTGCTTCTTAGTAGGGGTGTAACGATATATTGCAGTACGATATTTCGCGATGCTAAAATGTTACGATATGTATCGCAGAGTGTTGGCGATACATTTACGATATGACTGCAGTTTAACCCTTTAAACCTTATAATTCTAAACAGGTCGCCTGGACATATTTTATTGTTTTAGCTGTAAACGTGTCATAAAACCTGGTGTATGTTCCTTTGTCCAATTTTTTCACCTAAAATGTCTGATTAAAATCATTATTCCGCAGAGCTCTGTCTCACTCACTCACTTTCTCCTCCGGCAAACAACATTCAGATTCCCGGGGCTGGAGTGAAGCTGTGCGGAGGATTACCGTAATGACACTAATATCACTGTAAAGTGCAGCTTCTCTGCTTTCAGAAACCCTTGGATTTTTTTCTATTGTACAAACGGTTCAAGAGTTATGGTAATTAAAAAAAAAACAATGAAAAACCTGTCGGAGGTGACAGCTTCGGTTTTTTCAGTGACAGAAAGACAAATTCAGTTGTTATTTTGAATACAGAACGGTTTTTTTATTAAACCTTGAAATGTGCATGTACAACAAAGAAAGTTACTGAAATTTGTTAATGTTTTTTAAATAAATCTGTTATTTGAATTTCAGTTTAATTTTTAAATTTTCTTCAAAATATTGTAATACGTATTGTATCGTGAACCCAGTATCGAGATATGTACCGTATCGTGACCTGGGCATACTGTTACACCCCTACTTCTTAGCATATTCAGTAATCACATTTTTTTACTAAAAAGGCTACTTTACTTAGATTCATAAAGCTGATATAGGCATAGATATACATGTACCCTCATGCTTGTGTAAAATCCACCCCACTTGGGTTAGTTGGGGATCCATTGTGGGATTTCTGGGTTGGGTCCACTGCCTCTCCATCAGCCAATAATAAAACAAAAAATAAGGCAAATTGCTCTAAATTACCATTGCTGTGGATGCATGGACGTCCCCCGGCTGTACATTCTGTGGGGTTGTCAGTTATTTTTCTACATAGAGCTTCACTAGAAGTTAATGACCCCAAAACCACTGCAGTTCTTATAATTTTTGGGATCCTATGAGCCTCTATGCAGCTGTTGTTTTAGTACGTGATACAGAGTTGAGATCAGTTCATGCTATAGGTTCAGAGTGCAGCGATAATCCCAGTTTGATTCTGTGCTATAAATTGAACTCACCCCATTCTGTCCACCACATCAGATGGAAGACAGAGACACATCTGAGAGTCCCATGGACAGCCAGCTAGACGAGGACACCCCTGGTGTAAAGACCAGTCAGTCCACATCTCCCTTCACGTCCCAGCTCAAGGCCATGATCCGCATTCGTCACAAGTACCAGGCCATGAAGAAGAGACGTGCAGAGATGAATAGCCCTGTGCAGATGGCCCACCGCTTCTCCCACCGCTCCACGGGGCCAGAGGTCTTCACTTTTGAGGAGGCAGCCACGGCCAGCTCTTTAGAGGCTTCCCATCGGAGGACGAAAAGGAGGAAGCGACACGTGCTTTTCCCCAATGACCGTCGCAAGTGCCTTCCTAGCAAGGACCATAGCCGCGCCAAGCCTTTCCTGGTGCTTCTCAGTGTCATCGTTTTCCTGCAGGTCTACAATGCCATCGAGAACTTGGATGACCACGTGCTAACCTATGACCTGGAGGGCCTGGAGAAAACACTAAAGCGGGAGGTCTTTGGCCAGCCGGAGGCCACAGAGGAACTCCTAAGGCACCTCAAGGACTACCTGTCCACCTACGTACACAGCAAGCCCCTAGCGCTGGCCTTGCATGGCCCCAGCGGCGTGGGAAAGAGCCACTTGGGCCGTATCCTGGCTCGACACTTCCGCTCTGTAGTGGGGGAGCACCTGGTCATGCAGTACTTTGTGCTGCACCACTGCCCCCAGGAGGAAGCCGCCGGGGAATGTGCGCTTCAGCTGACCGCACAGGTGACTGAGGTGGTGAATCAGGCTGAGGAGGAAGAGAAGATCCCGGTGTTCATCTTCGACGAGGTGGAGTTCATGCACCAGCCCCTGCTGGAGGCCTTACACAGCCTCCTGCAGCCCGGGCAGAATAACGAGTACCTGAACGCCATCTATGTGCTCATCGGCAGCCTGGGTGACTCAGAGATCACCCGCTATGTCCTGCAGAACTCCTCCAGTGAGGCTGTGGATGGCCAGAGGAGCCCCAGGAGGCTCATTCGGGAGCTGGTGTCCCTCCTGCGGCATGTGCTTGATGGGCTCCACGTGGTGTGGAGGGACACAGAGCTGGTGCCCCTCACACTGCTGGAGAAGAGGCACGTGATGGACTGCTTCTTGGACGAGATGACCCAAGAAGGCTTCTACCCGGACCACTCGCACATCGAGCGTCTGGCCGGGGAGCTCTCCTATTATACCTCTGCGGGGCGGCGGTTCTCCCACAATGGCTGCAAGCAGGTCATAGCCAAAGTTAACCTTTTGTGAAGATGCATAAACCCTGTATTATGGCACACCTGTGTTGTTGAGGGACTGCACTGTCAACGCACGGCACACTAGTGTCGATGGGGGACTAGAGGAACTGTTGGGTATGAGGAACAAAAAAAGTAAACTGTTGAAACTATGAAAGTACAACTAGGATTAGGTACCACGGGGGAAGCTGTGTGAGGGTCCAGTGTGGGATATACAGTGGACTGCATCTTCCTGGTTGCTGAAAAGGTGTATTGAGCACTGTGCTAAATTCTTTTTTACTAATGTAATATGTGGGCTTTGTATAGTAAGACACCACCCCCATGGCGGTTTTAAAATTCCCCAGTCAGTAAATGCAGTAAATGACTATGCACCGAAGCTGGTTTCTGTCATTGCAGGGCTTCTGGGTATGTTGCTGTTATGATGCTGTTTGTGGGATCTCAGTGGGTTGCCGGGTCGTTGCCGTGCTCCTGGATGTTTTCCTCCTGTTGTTGCCATGGGCCTGGGTGACTGGCAGCATTCTATGTTCCCCAACTCACGAACCTGTGGTACTTAGCGCTGACTGCTTTCATTGAACTTTCTGAACCTTTGGTTGCATGATTTGCAGTCGGATGCCCATGGTTTCAAAAAAACAAACATTCCCTGTCCGCTTGTGCTAGAATATTTTCACAAGTCCAAAGTGCCTAAAGACAAACCTTATCAGATGGTGTCACGCAAATCTACATACCAGACAAATTATTTTGGTTGCATGAACTTGTTTGGCTTTTAATTAAAGAGCAATTTAAACACCCATCAACTAACGCCTAAAGAATAGACCTCAAACCATATACAGAGTCTTAAGAATGGGGATGCTAGGGATGAAACTTTAATGAAGTTTTCAAATATACATTTAAGTCATAATGTGTAACTGTAAGTGAATAATTTTCAAAAGCTTCTAACTCACAGCAAATCTAAAGCATCTGCCAGACCACAGGAAGTTACATGCAACAGAGACCAGCATATGATTCTAGCACAGGATACAGAATGCCAGCTGCCATAGTGCACATTGAGGGTACAGGAGGTTACAAAGATTGAGTCTGCATTCCTTTACATAATAAAAAGCAAATTTGCAAGATTTCATAATTCATTTACAGGCCTTCCCAGTGAAAAGAAAACAGCATGCCTGCAGTCAATACTCCATAGAGAAAAACAGTGTTACTGGCAATGGCTGGGACCTGGCTAAGATTTTTCTAAAGGGGACACACACACACATTTATAATCGCTGACTTGTTAGGGAAATGCCTGTTAAACAATAAGGCGACGATAAAGGGCACTTCAGCTGTAATTGATTAGAATTTCTGTCTAGCTGAATGTTAGTGTAAATACTGTGTACATTGGTAACACCTAGCATCATAACTGGGTGATTATGAAAGCTTTGCTCAGGGATAAATATGTATTTTTATTGCTTTGTCCGATGCTTTTATCCAAAGTAACATGCAATAGGGGATTAAGGGCCTTGGTGAAAGGCCCAATGGTGACATCACTTTGCCGACCATCAAATCACCTGTGACCTTCTGATAACAGCCACAAAGCCAACACGTTCTTTTTTATTAGGGGAAGATGGTGTGCAGAAGGAAGTGCTATCGTTCAGCAACCAGAGGGTTGCCGGTTCAAGCCCCGCTTCCTCCTGACCCCATCAAAG
>JABFEA020000043.1:35316581-35327234 GCA_019775915.2 Cyphomyrus plagiostoma
ACAATAGCTGAGGTGTCATTAGGTGTAACCGAAATGTATAATTGGGTGTCATCAGCATAGGAATGATAATTAACATTGTTTTCTCATGATGTTACCTAATGGCAGCATATAGAGAGAAAACAGTAATTTATGGTTTCTCAATAAGGATTATGATGTCCCATGTGATACTTTATTAAATGTATGGTCACTAAACTCACATTCCCTGTTTTACAAGCATGAATAACTCTGTATAAAACATGAGTCCAGCTCTTGTTTAATTCCTGCTTAAGAGGCTCTGTCATCTTCTTTCTTAGTAATATAGCACTTACACACTATTTCCGTAACACTAACATTTGTCAAATTTCAAAGCATTCATTATACTAATGCATGCAACATGTTTTTTTTCTTATCGTAGTAGGGTTTCCTGTTTTTAAGAAATGCACAAAGGCATGGTGATTTCCTTTGACAAGGAAATCCACCTGCTGCATAGTGATAAATTTTTTAAAAAATTTTCCAAGTTGTATGTACCACAACAAAACATTCCAATTAAAGAATGGTTTTTAGAAATTAGTGCCATATTGTGTATTTTTTAAAAACATTTATTGGGTTTAGAAGAACCTAATGCGGAGGATGAATGGATTGCATGCATCTATAAATTCTGTTGAATATTAAATGCTACAGATAAAATTGTAGCGCGTTGCACCTGACTTGAGAAATCAAAAGCCATGTTGTTAATTAACAAACGGTATTGATTGCTGCTGTTTCTGCTTCTGCTTGCTGAATGTCTTTGTTTTTGCTTACCCTCAGACCTCAGGGCTGATTTTTGTGGAACTTTGTGCAATATCTGCATTATTCCTGAAATGGGAAGTCTGAAGACCAAAGTGTTTTCGGCACGTTTAACAGCTTTTTATATGTATATATTTTTAAGTATTCCTTTCCAAATCTTTTACAAAAATAAATTAGAGCATTTCTAACATATTGCAAACTGTATTTGTGTGTTACTACCTCATTTACAGTATTCTACCAAGTTTGTGTTAGTAATGAATGTTTTTGCCATACTGTCAACTGTATTTTATTCTTGTGTATGAACAGCACTGTAACTCCTTCACTTGCAAATCCACCCACACTTAACCCCCAGCTTGTCCTTTTTGTAAAGAAACCCTACTACCCCATTAGTCTAAATGTAATTAAGAGAATATATTCTATTTAAAATCTAAGCTAACAATAAATGTTACAATAATATGGAAGGCATTTACTGTTGTGTATACCTGATTTTGGAACTGCACATAAAGCAGCATACTGCCCCCTTGTGGTAATTTCCATAATTTTTTGGCTATTCACGTGGGCAACATTTACTTTGGACAAAAGCTTTGGTTAATGTACAGCATTTGTGCTAAAAGCCTTACTAAAGGGTCCAGCTGAAAATTCCTTCACTTGCCACAGCTTTTGAACTTGCAGCTTTCTGGTGTTAGCTGCCCACTGCCACACTTCACGGTCTTACTGAGGAACAGTTTCACTAATTTTTAGAATGGTTTCTATATCTTTCCAACATTCGGGCAATTAGTTTTTGACAGAGGTCATATGATCATGGGGGGCATTGCCCTATACAAAAATCAGCAACCTCTGTAGAATAGCTTGGGTGATCCATTCCTGCTGCCACTCTCAGGCAAGGTTAGTTTGTGACAAATCATCCAACTTCTACGACTAACTGCCACAATGAAATATCCTTGTTTTCATTGTTAGCAGTGATTACGCCAGCTACTGTGGCTAAAAAGAAAGACTGAGGTGGCTGGGACACTTTCTCAGGCTCTAACAAGGAATGTCACTAGACTGAACATGTCAGGCTAAAGGTGCAAGTTTGAGAGTACAGAGTGTGCTGGGCGAGTCTCCCCAAGTGACCATGTCTCCAGGCCCAGTATGCAAAGCTTAAAATTCTATACTAACCAGGTTTAGAGCAAGGAAGGACAAAAATGGCAGGAGTCACTAATACAGTTTTTAAAACTTTTTTTAATGTTTTTAATTTTTTTTTCTTATTTTTTAAATTATTTATATTATCTACAAAGTAAAAGTTATTTAACTTAAAGTTACATAACTGTCTGGTCAGAGGGTCACCTCAGCAATCATGAGTCATAAATAATCCACTTTTCGCCAAACGGGTTAATTTTACAGACATTTTGTTTAGTTTCAAGTCTGGTGACGAGTTTTTATCCATGTTGAATGCAGCAGTAGCAGCAGCGATTAACATTAATGTTAATACTTTCTTTAGGTTGGAAGATTTTTATTAGCTTACAAAGTGCAGAGGAGAAGTTCCAGTTATCAGCCAGCTGAACTGAGTTGGGCTGGGGGTCTTCAGCAGGCGTGATACCATTCCGCTTAGAGGGCGTCCTTGTGGTATTACATCTCTAAGTCAAATATCCGTCCACTGCAAGTCGGCCTGTTAGCATTCCTAATTACTTGTACATGAAAGCAAACGTGTAGCATTATGAGAGAACATAGCCATCTCATTGCAGGGATCTGCAAAGCAGGCTGGAAGAGGAGGAGCATCTGGTCTTCAGTGGTCCCTACAACTGCTGTTGATGGTGGGGTTGCACTGGAAAGAGGGAGGGGAGAAAGATCACATGGAATGAACAAGACTCAGCACCTCAAAGTTAGCTACCTACCACCCACAATAATTTAAGCTAAGATAGATGCAAGTATTCTGTACAATTTACTGGCTGATCTACACAGATTAACTTACTCCGCTGAGCAGCAAACTCATTAACCCTACCAAGTACAAATGAAACCTGGTGAGAGGGAACAGTATTGCTTTACTGCAGTTTCAACCCCGCGTGCGTCCAAATCATTAGCTGCCAGTCTGCAAGCTGCAGACAATCAGCTACTCAAGTTCTCATCACTCTAGGATCCCGCTCACCGTTCAGAGGGTTAAACTGATGAGAAACTGCCGCAATCACCACCAAACTGCACTTTTCCCCCGGCAGTCACTGCTGTCACTCCACATTCTGGGGTCATGATTAATCATGGTAACCTTAGAATGCGGTTTGTGCAACTTAGATACAATAACAGAAAAAAGCTAGTTACCACTGAAGTGTCTGTGGTGACCCTAGAGCTACTAATCCAAACTGGCCAATTGCTGTAAAGCTGCTCACCAGGACCAGGACTGTGCCCCCCCAGAGCGACTGGACACGCCTGTAACTGCACAGGTGCAGAAGCGCTACCAACCTGGGGGATGTGCCATGTAGGAGAAGTGCGCGGTGGAAGACACAGGGATGGGGGGCAGAGCGCTCTGCGGCAGTGGGGGCTGGGGGCCCCCGGGTGGCTGAGTGGCCATCAGCATCATGGGTGGGTGGGACGGGGTGGTGTGGTGAGAGGGGACCATCCCAGACTGCATATGAGCCTGCATCGCCCGGCCAGCCACAGACAGGAGACAAAGGGAGACTCACACCAGGCATCTACAGGCAGACCTGTGAGCGACTCAATGTTTATTGCGGTACAACAGAAAGATTTAGGCGACTGTTTGAACCCAAACTCACACAAGACACCAACTAGTGTCTGATTACCTCTGAAATACAGCTGTGAAAAAAACAGACCACTACATATTTTTAAACATTTTAAAATCCTGGTTTAATCATGGTTCTGCTGAGTGCAGGTTGCTTCCAGGTTAAACATTTCTAATACAGCAGTACATAAGAATATGGTGGAGGAGGAGACATGTAAAGGGTGGAAGCGACATTCTATTGCCAGAGATGACTGCTAACTGACAGTTTCTCATGAATCATAGGATGTCAAGTGACCTTCAAAAGGAATGGGGAACATTAAGTGCAGGTGTGAAGTGCACTGCTAGGAGAGTTCAATCCTGCTTCTAGGAGCCTGATATGAAGACCCATAGAGCAAGGAAGAAGCCCTTCAATAATGAGAAACAGAACTAGGCTGCAGTTTGCAAAAAAATATGTATTATCCACAGACACACACCCATAAATTGAGAAATGAGTGAATCAAAAATTGTTCTCTGGTCTCAATTTTTTTTCTGCAGCTGTATATGAACAATCCTTAATCTGCAACAGCCTTTGTAGGTAAGTCCAGACTTGTGGATACATGGGCCTAGCTGCACATTTTTACAAAGCCTGGTCCTCCAGGACAGCAAGGGAAGCTCAGTATCAGCTCTTAATTGATTAAGAGTGTAAAGGGATGAGGGCAGAGCAGGGTGGCGGCTCACCTGAGGCACGTGGGCCATGTGCGAGGGCGTGTAGCTGTGCTGCACCTGCTGTGCATGGATGTAGACGGCCTGCTGGGCTGACGGGAAGCTGGCCTGTGGGGACTGGGGGTTTGGCCCAGGGTTTATAGAGGGAGGGGTGGGTGCCAGGGCCGAGTACATCTGCTGCTGGGGGGGGTTACCCAGGTGCAGAGCCTGCGCGGCCTGGTGTTGGGCGTGCTGCACACACGGAGAGACCGTCAGCGGGTGGCTCCTGCTGGCATGTGGCTCCCACGGGGAAACGGAGGCCCCTGGAACTCACCTGGACGGGACTGGGGGCCGGGTGGCTGCCAGCATGCTGCCCTTGCTGCTGCTGCTGCCCGGTGGGCGTGGCTGATGGCTGCGGGTGCAGCGCTGGCCCGGGATGGCTGTACGGTTGCATGGGGCCTGGAGACACTGTGGCGGAATTCAGTGCCAGTCAGAGTGGGTGGCAGCTCACCATTTATTTATGTTGTGTGTGTGTGTGTGTGTGTGTGTGGGGGGGGGGGCTTACCATACATGGTGTGTGTCTGCTCGCCATACTGGGTAGTAGAGGAGGAGACCAAGCTGGGCTGACCATGGGCAGGGGGTGCCATCATTCTTGCACTGCCCTGCATCACTGGGCTGAACACATGCTGGGCCTATGGGAGGGGGGTGCATTAGAATCTGGCTATAGCAGGGGAGCACAGGGCTCACTGTAGAGCAGACGCTACCTGTGACTGGTAATGTGGCATCTGCTGAACCAGCGGCTGGCTGGTGAACTGCTGCGGGCTGCAGGTGAAGTACTGCGCGGAGTAGGCGGGGCTGGGGGCCACAATGGGCGGCCCCGCGGCCGTGGCCGGGTGCATCATGGTGGGCGTACCCTGGGGGTGGTGCTGGTCCGGCCGCTGCTGGGGCATGCTGGGAACTGCAGGAACAGCGGCAGACACTAGTGCTCTTCCCACATGTCAGTTTGCACGTAGCCCAGAGGGAAGCGGCTCACCACTCATAGGCTTCTCTCTCCAAGTTATCATACCTAATTATAATTAAGATGTGTAATTTACCTCGAGGTATTTCAGGAGTAAAACTGAGTTCATAAATAAAAAACCATGGACCACATGCAAATAGCGGGGAAATTTCTGGAAAGTTCAGCCAGCATTCTCACCTTTACCTGCTCTATAGGGCTTAGTCTGGCTCACGGTCATGTGTTGCACTGGTACGTGGTACATGGCCGGGGGCTGTGGGGGGAAAAGAGGGCAGGAGGGTTAGGCCACCCAGCACCTGGCGCTGATTATCCCCCCCCTCCCCCCCGAACGGTTAATTTACGACAGCCCCCCCGAATCGCACAGGGTAAATATCAAGCACGTGTCAGAATGAAACATGCAAGGCTGAATGCGACATTCACGCTGTCGCTGCCATGTGGCCTCAGAAACTGAAACAGTTCATGAGTGATGAACTGGTTCATCAGAAAAAAACTGGAAAGGAAGGAAAAACATAAAACTAAAATCCCATTGGAAAAACGATGAAAATCTTACACGCTTCTTTTTTTACAATATGTTTTGCTAATAAAGCCAATAAAAAAAAAAAACACAGAAGCACTGACAATGACATTAATCAAATCCATGGTAAATCATGACCAATTGCAATAAGAAAATTGGCAAACCAACATCCGATGGGAAATTATGGCAAGCAAACTCAAACGTATTTCTGATAAAGAAGAAATTTGAGAATGTCACAAACCTTCCAGATAATGCTTTTCTAATGGGGAGACAGGAAAGGGAGGGGGGGAGAAAGAACCAGACTTTAGTTTCTCTCGGTACGTCAGCAGCAACCGATGTTGGATCACCAACTGTTTCTTACAGCAACTTTGCAAGAACTCCCACAAAAGGGCTACGGCCATGAGTGAGAGCCCGAGAGACCAAAAGAGCAGGCTTAATCTCAAATAGACTACTGAAACGGCAGTGACCCTACATCTGAAAATAAATATATTTAAATATAAATATAAATAAATATTCTCAAAAGGATTTGAGATGAGCGCCTTCATTGACTAAAAATGATGCAACTCGATTCTGCTGCGAGCATATTCTGAGGCCCAGGTCAAATCATTACGAATTACAAATATGGGAGGAGTGAATTACAAATACGGGGGGGGACAGAGGCTGAAGACAGAGGGTGTTACAGAAACTGGAATGGCATCTTAAACCACTATACAAAAAGTTCTCAAACTAATTTGATAAGAAATGTTAAAGATGCTACATGCAGATACAGGTAAACACACAGGAACATTATAGGAAGAAATGCCAGTCCATACACTCCTCCTTCGTCAGGTTTAAACCAATGAGAGGCAGTCCATACACTCCGCCTTCGTCACTTTTAAGCCAATGAGAGGCAGTCCATACACTCCGCCCTTGTCAGTTTTAAGCCAATGAGAGGCAGTCCAAATCAAACAAATAGTTACTGATCAGGAACTGGCAGCAGATAAAAATCTCTCCCAGTCATTTTTCCTTGTCAAAGCTTAAGTTTCTACAGCCAGAGTGCGTGCTCAACTAAGACGGTCATGCAGAGTGCCTGAGTGCGTGGACGAGGGGGCTGGGGGCTCACCTGAACTCCCGGGCTGACAGGGGTCAGCGGGTACATCTGGGGGAAGCACACAGTCTGGCTATACACGGTTGGGGGCTGCGGCACCACGATGGAGGGGCTCGGCTGGCCCTGGGGGCGGGGAGGGGTTGGCGTGGTGGCTGGCTTAGGCTGCGGGACACACCACAGTTGCAGTGGACAATACTAGAGCCTTAGAAATCTTTTGAAGAGTTACAAAGTTGAACAACCGATGGTGATATTTGGTATAGATAAAAGGAGTCAGGAACAAATGAGCTCTGCAACAACTGAGCTATAATATCTGCTGAAAAATAAAACAAGGGTGTTAAAAATTACATCTGTGGTACAAAAGTCATCCATGTTGATGTCTTATTACTCAAAGTATTAATTCACAAAGATTTCTCATATAGCAATCCCAATCAAACTCCTTAATAGTATTCAAATTTTTATTAAAATAAAACTTGCCAAAAATTACTCTGTTTAAGAAATGACAAATTCAGATACGATTACTTAATCTCATATCATCATTAAAATAGACAGAAATAACTTATTAAATGTGTATATGAAGGAAAATAATTATGAATAAATGAATACTATATTAGGTTTGCAAATCCTGCAAAATTTTTCCTGGTCATGACCTCCTGAGACTGAATGTTCATGGCAGCCCTAGGGCTCACCTGGGGGCAGAACACCCTGGGGTTGAACTCCTTGGCGTTGGGGTTCAGTGTTGACTTCCTCACTTGTCTGGGGATACAGGCAAAGAGAGCAGTCAGCCAGCTGGTTAAACTCCTGCCTCCTCGCCCCCCGGGACGCAGACGCACTCTGGCACAGGCTCCTTCTTGTCGTCCTTGACCTCTTTGCCGTCCAGCTTGCCACTGGGGCCGGAGGTCTGCACGGCCTGCGAGGTGACGTCGGGGCTCCGCTTCTGCTCGCCCGCGATGCAGGCTCCGGACGCACCAGGGCTGCTGGGCTTGCTGCCAGCGGTGGCCCCGGTTGTGGGGCTGGGGCCCGAGGCCTTCTCCTCACTGGCTGAGGCCTCCGGGGCCGTTGTGCCACAGGACTCTGCCCCCCTGTCCGGCGGCAGCTCTTTGGGCTTTTCCCCCTGATCTCGCGGCTTGTTCATCATCTGCTCGAAGACGGGGTCAGGGGTGGAGCTTGACTGTAACTACAAGAAAGGTGGCGGGTTACCACACAAATCACATCAGCCAAAAGCTGTAAGCAAAGCCCACACCCTCCATGAGGAGAAAAACTACACAAAGAGCATAAAGTACATAAACATCCAGTAACGCATGTGGCTGCATTATCAGCCCCATCTCTTCCATAAATGCACATATACCATCTACTAATTATCATTAAGTATATATTTCTGTAATACAGTGATCCCCTGTTATATCGCGGTTCAGCTATCGCACCCCTGCTATATCAAGGATTTTTCCCTGATGCATCACAGTTCTCTGCCTATCGCGTACCTTGCTTGTGGTCTGATTGCTGTGAGCAAACTTTTTGTGAGCTTTTCGTTTCGTTTCAAGTCCTATGATGACTCCCAGTCGTATCTATACTGAGCTTAAAATATTTTTATGTAAAAAAATTTCATTACGTATACAGAGAGAGATGTGTGTGTGTGTGTGTGTGTGTGTGTATGTATATACACACACACACACACACACACACACACACACACACACACACACACACACACACACACACACTTTTTATTATGTTACTAATATCTTTAGCCCTACATCCAGGGGAGGGGTCTTAATACTTAAATTACTTACTGTTTATTCATATGGTCTTTCTATAACACGATTTTCACCTATCGCTGATGGGTCCGGAACATAACTTCCGCGATAGGCGGGGGTCACTGTATAGTGATTTTCAAGATTCCGTTTGTGTACTTTTCAAATTTACTTGCACTCTGTTTACTTGTTTGCACTATGTACTCTCTTTACTGGCTTAATTATGCATTTAAAATTGACATTAACATGTAAAGCAAAGAATAATGATGCACAGATCATATTATATCAACCTACTTTCATTGAATAAGTGGATTCATAAATAAGCGTAGCAAAAAGTTACAGAAGGGGAACTTACTCTAAAAACTTGACTAAACTCTTTTAAATTGTCTATCTGTTTTCTGTGCTCAGACGCCATGACTGGGGTACCTGCAGACACAAGGAAGAAGAGTTAGTCTCCTGAACGCAGCACAGCAGAAACATCAGTCACCACCTTTTAAGAACCAAAACTTCAAATCAGGACTGATGCTCAGGCTAAAGGCTCCACTGAGTGGAAGCGACACTCCTGGAAGAGGGCATGACGGTGGGGCAGCGGCACCTTTGCCGAGGGCACGGCCGGGGCCAGGGGACACCTCTGCCGGCTTCACGTTCTCTTTGTTGGCCACTGGGGATGCCGTTTGCGCCTCCTGTACCCGCGACTCTTTGGCTTTTAAAGAAAACAGACACAAAGTCGGTGTTCTGGACTTATCCCTGCAGAGCCCTGCACTGTTAGGGAGAACATGGAACACAACGGGGGCGGGGCTTACCCTCTGTCAGGGGTGTGGCAGCTCTGTTTGAGGCTGGGCTGGCAGCAGTGGGCGACATGGCAGATCCTGGTGTGGCCACGGGCTCCACCGGCGCAGTTCCAGCCTGGGGGGAGGAGCCTCCGGGGGCACTGCCCAGCCCGTTTTGCCGGGGAGATCGGGGTCTGTGTGCTTTGCGATACGAAACACATGTGCTTGAAGGGGCCTTGTGGGCACAGCTAGCGGCCCATTGGCTGCTCGGAGACCCTGTGTAGCTCTCACCTCCACTGACCACAGACGACCAGGTACCTCCAGAGGGGCTGCTGCGAGTAGGGGGGGTCGTGGAGACGTCTCCGCTGTGGGCCATGAACTCTGGGCCAGGCGGCATGCCACCACGGGCACTGGGCATCCTGTGTGTCCGCGGCGTGCGCTGGGTCTTCGGGGACATCCGCGGGGGTCCTGGCACACAGCAGGAGTGATGTTTAATGGCGCTCTATCACAGAGACTGAGAGGCGGTCATGACCAAAACTACAACCGAGCCAATAGGTAATGTGCTCAGCTGCACGAGACAGGCTAGCAGCCCTGGGGGGGCGCCGGCGGTATCCTGGGCAAGTGGATTGGGGCCAAATGACACGGCAAGCTGCTCACTTCCACAGCGGCAAAACCAGGCGCTGACGACAGCCAGCCAACATCAGGGCAGCGCAGACAGCTATCAAAGACATCTCTCACTCACACACACACACACACACACACACTCTCCCACCGGGGCAGGTGACAGCACATGCAATGTCAGGCCTTCACAGGGCACACACCCTCACCCAGGATCTCACACTACGGGCGATTCAGAGACCAGCTCCCCAAGATGACAAGCAGCAGCCGGAAGAGCACACAAATACAAGGGGATCCTGCCAACTCCCCACATACATGGTCCTAGGGGTGTGATTTCAACACACAAACCTGGGTATTTGGGGCTGCAGGGAGAGCCACTGTCCTGGCTATGTACAGTTCATATAAAAACCACACATAAAACCACCCATTCATTTCTATGGGCAATACCCTAATTACAACCATGACGACTAACTCTAACCACCCATCCCTAAGTACAAGTAACTAAAAATGTGAAACCTTTGGCATTTAGACTGCAGTCAGATTTTAATAAAAATTGAGGGTTAAATTGTGGGGATATAAAAAATTAAATGTCCCCTCAAATGAGAAAAAAAAAAAAGAATTTCTACAACAGTGGGGATATTGCGTCTACAACAACGTATGCAATTAAATACCAGCGGGGGGGGGGGGGGGGGGGGGGGGGGGGGGGGGGGGGGGGGGGGGGGGGGGGGGGGGGGGGGGGGGGGGG
>JABFEA020000043.1:35334651-35350941 GCA_019775915.2 Cyphomyrus plagiostoma
CCCCCCCCCCCCCCCCCCCCCCCCCCCCCCCCCCCCCCCCCCCCCCCCCCCCCCCCCCCCCCCCCCCCCCACTTCACTACACGCAGGATGTGCTTCCTAGCAGTGTGCACATAGTCTTTACAAGAACTACATTGTAGTTTAGGCAAGACCAGTACAAGGGTGGTTCAAAAAACTAAACAACGCCATGATTTTCATCTACCAGTTTTAGATCACCAGACCCTACCCTAAATGAACCAAACTATCACACTTGTGTCAAATTCTTAAAATCCAGAGCTTCAACGTAGTTGAAGAAAGCCAATAGTTTAGAGAATGCCAAAAGCACACTGTGGTGCTAATCAAGACAATTAGGTATGACAGGACACCAAAAAAAAAGAGTCTGTTATAGATCTTGAAATCCAAGACCTGCTCCAGAGAATTTTACTTGGTATGGTAAATGGTCTTGCTCAAAATTCTGACTGTTACACAGAGGACCAACTGATCTACCTCAAGGTTCTCAAAGCCTAGCAGAGAACTGCTGTTTATAAACAAACACTGCCTTACACAGCCTACTAGAAGCACAAACCAGAAAGTCAAATTGTTTGAGATACATCGCTGCAAAATAACTTCAGGCCTCGCGATGAAAAACTCCAACACGACATAGCAGAGTGGCAAGGCAATAACTGAGGACAAAAATGATTCCACCTGTCGGTAGGATCTGGGCCAAATGCTGCTCTGCTCAGTGCTGGCGTAGCAAGATGCTATCGATCAGCAGCTTTTTTTCCTTCATTTTCTCTGTGCCTTGTGAAAATGCTTTCAACAGACAGGGAAAGATCTTTATGGCATAAATTTCAGCCAAAACACACACTCATTTAAAATTACACAACACGACAATGACCCAGAGCCACATCACCTGGGGCAAAGAGCTGAAAGAGATGAGAGTGCAGCACTACCCTAGACAGTAATCAGGAACACACTGAATTAAGGCAGAAGACAGACACTTTCACCAGTATATAAACTTATCATGCAATAAGGCATATAAATGATGCCAATACCAGCCAGCAAGTGCCACTAAGAGAACAGGCAGAAATGTCCCCAGACTAAACAAGCAGGACAATAATGGGGTCATGCCAAACTGCTGAATATCAGTAACCATTTTTCTGGACAGACCCTTATTTCAACGGTCATTCTAGACAAAGGCACAAAAAGATCTGCACAAAGCTTATATTTTAAGACAGTTCTTTGTGCCACAACACAAAGTGCAACCTTGGACCCTTTGCCACATTGAGAGGCAGAGTCTCCCCACAATGACTGATATTCTCAAGCCGAGTAAAAGGCATGGCAAAGCTGTATTAGCACAAATGCTACAAGAGTAACTGATTTAGGAAGTGTATTTTGGTGAGGAGCTATATCTTGCACCAGGTTTTGGAAATAAACCCTTGCTAATTGCCCCTCATTGACACCATTTCAGAGGAAAATGCGTAACCATTTCACTGAACCACTTAAATGTAGAGAAGTTCCAGAATTTCACTAAATGTATATGTTCTCCAATGAAAGCACTAAATTACAGACTCTCCCCTGCATTCTCAATTGACTTTAATTAATGCCTGAGCAAGAGTACAAATTTCTACCTCAGCAGGACTCTAACAGCACACATCATGACAGAAAGCTCTCAGCCAATAAAATGAAAACACAGCCTCTGATGTCACGTGTCTACACTGCAAAACTTCCACATCTAGTGTTTTGATATGTGTTTATGTCTATGGGGAGGGGGGGGGCTGTTTATATGGTTTGATTGGGGTGTTCTTTCATATCTACAAAGGCAAAGATTAGCCACACCGATTACCAACTTGCAAAGAGACATGAAGTAGGTGTTAATGGACTGCCAGTCAAACGTGACTGAATGGAGACAATGAGCCAGTGATTTTCTTTAAGATGCATATCAAGCTAAAACAAGATTGCTAGGCAGGCAAAGCAAATGAACCGGCAGAAGTGGGGCAGGGTGGAGTCATCAGCTGGGTTTTTTTCTGAACATGCTTACAGCAATGGTGTGTCCTTGGCCTCTGAATTTATAAGGTCAAAGACACATCAGTGGAGAGTAAATTAGAGAAAATCGAGAGGGATGCCCAGCCAACCCACCCACCCCAGAAACATCCAGTAAGAACAGACTGGGGGAAGTAGCTGCTGGATGCTTTAACAACAAGAGTGCGCAAGAGCAGAAAACAAAGAGTGTTACCTGCATCTGAAGAAACTACATTGATTACAGAGGGAAGAGACATTAAAGAAAAGGTCAGTGGGGTAGGGAGGCGGTGGCCAGCTTTCAGTTACAACTAACTCAGCAGATCTTTTCCTCAGCTCAACAGCTTTACTCAAATATCAACAAGGCTGAAACACCAGAAGACTGAGGAAAGATCACACTGATTTCCATGGAACTTCAGTCAGAACAAACCATGAAGTCCAGTAAATATTCTTGCATCCTTCGTATTTTGCCAAACATTTCTCTTTAAATTTCTTAACTTGTACAATATTATCAATCTTTTTACATTACTACATGCAGACTACGAGAAACTGGCTGTCCAAACCATAGATGCAAATTATGCTACTAGTGGATTTCATGGATGCAATCCACTAATAGCATGACTATGTGTTGCTAGTATTCTGTACAGCATTCAAATATTGCACGCCCCTTAAAAGTGAGAGCCTTCTGACTAGCTATTTTCAGGTAACATAAACTTATAAATGAAAGTGATTAAAAGCCTAGTGTTCTGTAAAGCATAGCGTTACGCTAATGAATCTAGCCTGCAAGAAATCTTGCAGAAATCTCTAGACACAACATTTCCCACTACACATTTTCCTAGGGTGGATGGGGGAGGGGCACATTAGACAAATTAGAAATGTTCTAAAACAATGCCAGGGAACCCTAACCTTTCCGGGCGTAATTGAGGTCCACATCTCGAAACTGCACCACCACCACATCTGAGGCCTTGAAGATTATGCTCTCCACAATGTCCTCACGCCGTGGGCTCATGCCCTGCTCCAGACATCTCCGGTGAGCTGCGTCCAGCACCAAGTCACACTGTGGAAAACGTGCAGCGTCACATCGCCTGCACTGAGCAATGCAAGCACGCACACTGAAATGTATTGGGTCCTGTGATTCTGGTTGACTGCATAACCTTGATAAAAACAACCTCACTACACATACATTTTTAAAACCAGATCTGACACAGAGGGCTCATGGACCAACGATGGCACCAGGGCCTTAGACAATGGGCAATCATCTTTATAAGAGGAGATCTTCTGGATAAACAAGGTAAAAAGTCCTTGGAAGTGAGGTGGTATATTGTGCAGTTTTGAACGTTTATGAAGCATAAGGATTTCACGCGTACTACTAGTCTGCCTATCAAATTGCCGCTGTACATAAGTGTTCATGTAGCACTGAAAGGCTGGTGTCCAGACAGATTTTGCCCATTATCTAAAGCCCTGTGATACCTCTACTAGCAACATACAGTTCCTGTTAGAATCCCAGGCATATGCAGGTCATGATTGTGGTCTCACCTCTGGGCCATATGTTTTAAAAACTCCTTCATACACCACTCCATTTTTGACCTTCAGTTCACATTTGGTTCCCTGCAGAAAAGATCAGGGGAAAATTTACCTGTAAAAATCTCAAGTGTACAAATCTGATTTAATTGAAGTTCTGACCCCTTGAGTATAAACACAAAACTTCACATTACACTGGTGATGAATTACCAAAATGCCATTTTCCTTGAATGCAAGGGCTTTTGCACATCATGTAGCTGTGACAATTCTGTACAACCTACTCCACAAGATTGGGGGGGGGGGGGGAGACTTACGACAACTGAGGTCAGAACATGAACCATCCTCATGTTTGCATAAACGCCATTGAAGGTAACCTGAAATCCACAGAAAAAGATATTAACACACAGGTCATCCTTCAAACAAAATTCAAGTAATTTGAAACGACAAATTTCATTCAAAACTAACTCAAAAACAAGCCATAGCTTGATTCCTGGTTATGCAAGTGATTGGCAGATTTAAAAAAATACACACAGCACTTACCGAAGAAGGACCTTTGACGCTATTTCTCCCTCTGTAAATAAGAACAAACCATGGCCAATAGGGGTTAGATCTCATATACAAGGGAGATGAGATAAATATTCTAATGAACTCAGCAGACTGCCATGAGGCCTACATCAGAAAAAAGACTCCCCAACAGATGAGTGATTCAAAGAAATTCACAAGAGATCTGCCACAGACCTACATGATACCAAAATATGGAATTGTAGGAATCCTGTCAGTTGTGTGTTACAGGAAGGATTACAGTAAGGGCATGGAATACTCACTCCATGTGCCTGCCTTCAATTGTTTAACTATCTGGACCAGTTGATAACGGAATGGAGGCACACTTGGAGTTACCGCAAAATAGTAACTACAAAACAGAGATCCGTTTACCTATAAATTTCAGTTCTGCGACAACTCAGGTGTGCTGACGAATGGATTCACTAACACAGCACATCAGTGCACACTGCGCCAATCAACGTGTTTTAATGGGTTTCTACCAAAACATGTGCAACATCTTTAACCTATAGATTAAAAAAGTACATTTTTACTTGATCTGTTCAAGATTACGTTGAAAATGTAAAGATTCTTCAAAAGAGAATTAAACGCACTATATTACTTTAAACCAAGACAATTAACTTTTCCAACTCTACAACACGTGGAAAGTTTGTTAAAACATCTTATATAAATACTACACGTCATTATACATGTCATGTGACAAAATGTAATTAAAACACAAACTTAAAATAGTTTTCCTCTTAGCATAAAGAAAGGACATTTAAAGTAACCCAAAAACTGCAGCTAACCCTGACAAAAACTGCTGCTATAAAATATTACTGCTAACCCCCACCACCACCACATTACTTAAAGCTTTATAGATGACCTACTGGCCAGAATGCATAGCAGGGTGGCTCATGTGTAATTAATCGACCCAGAAAGATAGGAGACACGAGCATGGTTTTAAGAACAGCAGTATCGCGGCCCAGGGTGCCAACTTGCCCCAGTAAGTCGACATAATGGTTCATGATACCCTCTGTTATAAGCCGACAGGAACCACATGCAACATAAAATGTCCCGAAAAAGATACGCAAATCGATTATTGGGGTACACACAAATCATCTATGCATCTCTTTAGAAAGCAGAGGGTACCCCCGTCAAGAGAATGAGCCTTTACAGTGCATGCCACAATGTCCATAAGTGAGCAGTTCTAACAGCATGACTGTTAAGCACAATCACAACACTGACCATCTGTTCACACACAGTTAACCAGGCCTTGCTTGAGAGGTGACACTAAAGCAAGTCTGGTGATTTCCTTTGCGGATTCATGACTCTGAAACAGCTGTCCTGGAAAGCCAGAAAGTACTGCACGGGTGTCAAAAATGCCAATGGCAGCCACTCCACCCACAATAATAAAAAAAAAAAAAGTAATTAAAAAAAACCCAAATTAAGTTATCAGACAATGGGGAATTCAATTTAAGCTTGATTAATCATATAACACGAATGTGTGACACAAAATAGGGGAAAATGTTACCAAAAGACTGGATTTTGATAAAACATGCAGCTACACTGTGGTTGCATTTCTGGCTTTTTCAGTTTAAGGGTTTCATTTGCATCTGGATTGCAGAGAGCGCTATTGGCTTATGCTTTACATCTATTCTGCATACATCACATGAACTGTTATCACGTTCACCCTATTCAGCTCGCTCATCCATTTAAAGTCACTTCAATTCCTCACTATAAAAAAACGGCGATCACTTTTATACGATCAAGTTTTAACTCGAGAAGTTCTCAAGTTTTTCCAGGGAAAGGTAGTTCTTTCCAATAATTACAGTTGAAAATTAGTCCATAGGAATCACTCATTTCATATGAACACGGACAATTTTATAATGGGCAATAGTAATTCATTCCTTATCCTCTTCATTACCCTTAAGAAAGAGAATAAATTAATTGCTGGCTGCCGCAGAAAAGATCTGGAGTGCTTAGAAAACGTACCCAGTGACTGTCTGAAACTTAAAAAGCACTAAAATTAACTTGGATGTCAGGTTGTAGACGTTCAAGGGCACGGATTTTCATGAGTGGCTTCCCCATTGCCATAAAGCACACACTGTCGGGTTCCTGTCCAATGTGACCCATCTGAATGGTGTCCTGGCTGCACAATTCAATAACTGCGCTTTGATATTAATGCAAATAATGTTCATAACAGTCCATCAGATGAAATCACACCATCAGTGACCTACAGTAAAACGCACCGACTGCGAAGCCGCCACTGACCAGGCTAACGAAAACCAGCGAAACCTCCGCGTTTTGGTACAATATGAATTAAATTTAGTCACAAAATCACTGAATAACTGCGGGGCTAGTTGCGATTTCATGTTTATCGTGGTTTTATATCCGTGTGTAACCCTAAAGTATGTGTGTATTGACAGAGACACCGGCTACCCTCCAGCGAAGATGACATTGCTGCCATTACAATCACGAATTAAAACATGTGAAACGCACCTGCTAAAAGGTTCACTTCGCACACTGCGTACCATTCTAACCAGTTGTCTAACCATGTATGCAGCCTTTTAGGTTTGTCAGACAGCTAACTAGCCGCACACGTAACCATTCAGCAGCAGTAGCAAACGCGCTAACTCGTTGCAATGCTATGAAATAATGAATACAGGGCCATCAGTGACTGAAAAAGTGCACATTTCAAATGAGAATCAAGGTTCATTACGCAGGTAGAGAGGAGTAAAGCTGCGGCAAGGTTTGAATATAGTGTCAGAGAGAAACGCCACAGGACGCGGCCCGGCCTGTCGATGCTACGCGGCCAGCTCTAGGCCCACGCGGCAACATCTATATAAAACCACCATTACGGCCAAAGGCATAGCTTAAGCTGCGCATCCGCTTTCCTCCGAACGCGAGGGATACCGGTATGTGCGTGTCATATCGACACGAGTGGGAACAGACCATTCACGACGAGGCGCCTGAGAAAGCACCGACCTGCCCAAGTTTTGTCGGCCGCCGGCTCCTCCACCTCCTCCGGCTCCGGAGGCCGCAGCAGGTCCGCTGCCGCCGCCGCCGGGTTTACGGTTACCGCCGGCCTGCTTCATTGACATGATGATCCCATAAACGACCGCTTATGTCCTTTATTAACTATTCCCAAAAGATGACGCTCGGAAACGAAATACAAAAAAACACCAGCTAACGCTGCTGCCTCCTGTTAGCTAGCTAAATTATCAATTTCAAATGAAGCATTTATTACGATTATTATTTTAAAAAGTAAAGCGGTTCTTTAAAAAGACAATACGTCAGTCAAGCCAGCGACAGAAGCTAATATTTCACGTTCTGTCTAACTGATTTGTTTTCTTAAAACGAATTTATTATAAAGAGGATTCTCTGATATCTCGGTTTCGCTCTTCGTTGCTATCAGCGAAAAGACCAAAACACTCTGAAAGGAGACAAAAAAAACAGCGGAGGGATCTATTTGGGGCGCAACGCTGCTTTCACGCTCATATTCTCCTTTTCGTCTCTTAGTCACCTATATAAGTAGCTGTATTAAAAAGGTATACACTCTGTTTTAATGAAATCGAAGGCAAATCACATAGAAATCGGCTGCCACGTAGTTTAATTAGAGACATAGGCGACCGAAAAGTGGGACTAGTTACAGGAAGTCCAAGGATTACTATACGTGTGGCGGTGATTTGGCTACCACGTGAGCCGGTGCAAGTGCCGAATGGGTAGTTATTTTAATAGTTGTAGTTCACATTAATTAACTAGTGTGGCTTGGCAGAGGTGCAGAAATATTCGTTTTATTTATTGATGCCAGGAATCTAACTACAAAATCATTAACGTCTAAATGAATCTCGTTGCAGCCCTGTATGGCGCGTCATCTAAGTGCAAAGGTTCTCTCACAATAGGAAACCTGGTGCCAACAAATTACTGGCGCTGCGAAGTACCGTTTTTGTATGGTGTACTACAACTTAACGCCAAAGCGGCAACTTACCTTACCGTAAAATAGAACTGTAGGTTGAATGAGTAAATATTTGGAGTAATCAGTAGGTTTAACATTTAATTAAGCTCCCCAAACAACTCCTGCTCGTCCAAGCCCATAAAAGGAAAATGGAACCTGTCAGTTAGATAAACTGACGCCACACTCATTCTACGATATGTTAAAATATGGGTAGTAATACTTGATCATGTACGCCTTTGTTCCAGTTTAAGTCCTGTAACATGAGTCACATACCCAGACAGATGTAAATGAAGGCGATGCTCTTCCGCTTGGTAAATCCAAAAGACAATCCAAAGGGATACCCATTAATCTTAAATGTAACTAGACGGTCCTATATGCATGTATTTGCATTAGGTGTTTTACAGTTTATTATTATACCTCAGACTGATATTCTCTAAGTGTCTTCCCTATTAGCACTCCACACAGACAAATGGGCTGATCATACAACAGATATGGATAAGACACACATGAAATTAAAAGATAGACATTTATACTGATGTAAAGCATCATAAGAAATAAATATACACATGTAAAAAAGAATTTATAACTTAACTTTTCTTTCCTAGTTCTATTGAACATGTGTGCACATCATTTTATGGTTTTACCAGCATTTTTTTTTTTTTAACAAAATGCTGTACTTCAGTTTAGTTTTGCAGCAATATGACAGTTGTGTTCCACACAACATATGCAAGAGGTCAGAGAACCAAAACAAGTTTCTTTAATCAGAAGGGCCCTCCTTTGTCACCCCCCCCAGGATCACACAACTTGACAGGAAATTAAGAGCACATTGCCTGAGTAACATCCCATAAACACTGGAAATGCATGACAGATTTTAAAATACTAACAAATAAAAAAGAAAAACAAAATCAGTAATATGTAAGAAACCAACACTGCTGTCATACCAGAGAATTTGCATAGAATCAGGACAAGCTTAGTTCACTACAATAGACATGTTGTTCCCCCTGCTGATGTTCCCAATACCTCAGAATCTTTATTTTGTTAGCAGACTTACAGTGAGGATACAGTTGGACAGTAACGGCAGGAGCATCATGACTTTGGCTGATATATGTTCACAAGGATCTAACCACAGGGATGAAATAAACATTGATGCCGTTAAGCTTCCACAAAAAAGTACAATAATATTAGCAAGTAAGAGGCAGCTAGACTTACAAAGGATGAAGAACACAGGAAAACACAGGAAAATAAAAACAGAAAATGTGGAGACAGTTAGTGTCCCAAGGGAAAGTTCAGCTGGCCAGCACCTCCATACAAAAGGGGTGTATTAATAAACTCACGCCAAAAGTCTAGCTCAGGACCTGTCCTCTTAACACCTTCTTTTTCCCTATCAAGGGGACATTTATTTACCCTTTGTCCCACAAAACAGACAGCAACAGAAGCAACAGAATCACAGACACAAGGGGTCTATTTCCTTAGTAATCACGTGACTTTGGAGTGGCCAAAGCTTGGGCACCTCTTACAGTATACTGTTATTAAGTGCTACATTACTTGCCCCGTTTGCCCCGGCCCTTGCGGGTGCCCAGTTTTGTGGCACTGGTCCCAGGGGTAGAGCCAGGCGGGCTGGGGGCAGCAGCTATGTTGATCTGGCCCTCCTGAATCTCCTGCCGGGTGTCCTCGGGCATTTGACTGATCTGCTGCTGCGTCTCCAGGTAGAACATGAGGTCCCGGACCTGCTCCTGTAACTCGGCCACTCGCACCTCCTGCTGGGCAGCTGCCTCTCCTGACCGACACTCCTCATCACGCAGCCGCACCTGCAACTCTGCTTGGTTGGCTCTCAGGCATTTGTTCATCTCCTGCTCCTCCTTTAGCTCCTGGGACAGCTTGCTCACCTTGGCAGTCAGCTGTGAGCACCTGGCAAGGGTTTGGGGGCAAGGCAAGTTGTAGAAAATGGACAGAGACATTTAGCACAGAGCAGCATGGAGCACAAAGCCAGGTGTGGGACAATTGTGGGAAGAGAAACATCTATAATAAACCATAAGAGATACCGGTTCAAAAAATCATCACTAATCGATTAATTATCAATTATTCAATCAACAGATAGTCAATCAGCAATTACTCACTCAACAATTACTCAATTACTCCCCATCCAATAATGGAGTATAAATTCATTCTTTTAAATACATTAAATAAACAATGCACATAATTGTTATATAACGAAGCTACAGGCACAGGGAGAATAATTCAATACAAATTCAACCAGGGTTTAATTGTGCAACAAACAAACAAACATAAGCACACTTCACTTACTAATTAAGAGACAAACAGAAACTAGACAAGGCTCCAGCTGGTCACAAAAATCAATAACTGGAAAGAAGCTTCATGAAACACTAGGCATGACAGTGCCCCCTGGTGGACAGGATCTTACTTCTTCTCCATGGACTGCCTCTCCTTGGTGACATCTGCTAATTTCCTCTCCAGACTGTCACATTTCTCTATAGTCTCCTTGAATTTTGCCTTCATGTTGTTGATCTGTATGTAACACAGTGACCTATTGTCAAAGCAGAAGATAAACGTAGAGGCTAATTTAAAAAAAAAAAAAAAAGAAACCTAGATCAAGGCAGCCTGGAACTATGGGTAATTAAATATCAGCCGTTTCCTAAATAAATGGATTAATTTACAGCACAAAAGTACAATATAAGCACAATAGAAACTTTCTGATCCAAAATACCTTTCAAATAAAAATTAAGAATTGTTTACCTTATACTAAAGTAAGAATTTGCCTGGAAAATCTAATTCTCCCTAGTGGAGATAAAAACAATTAATGTCATCATTCACTGCTCTCGTGTCATACAATGTTTAAAAAAAATACATAATATTCTGAATACACAGGGAAAAAAAAATCTAATTCCAACCTCCTCTGCAGTATCTTTTTCCAAATGAACGATTTTATTTTCCCAGTAGATCCGCTGGGATTCCAGCTGACTTGTGAGCAAGTATGAATACTGGGCAGAAAACAGGAAAATGATTCAGTAATTAGTGTCGTAAACCACACGCACACACATGTACAGACAGATAGATACTTTATAAATCTCAAATTTATTTGAATAAATAAATTTAATTTATGCTTATTTGCTCAAAAATGGATATGAATATTTCCCTAATGTTCTTGTAGTTTACAGTGGTCACTGGCTCTGGCTGGATGACATCTGGCAGTAGATGCCTAGCTCTACCTCCAGCTGCAGGGCGTCGATTTTCTCTTCCTGACAGGAATCCCCTTCACACTCGTACTGCACCATCTTACCATCCGTTTTACATGCCACCAGTCGGTGGACGTAGTTGTCTGAAAAATGCAGAAACAGGCCATTGACTTGACACTAGCAGTCATGATCCTCCTAGTACAGCACCTAGCAGCTGATGTCGTCAAGGGTGGCTATTAATGTGAAAAAGTACTTCCAAAAAATGATGGAACAGCTCTAAAGGTATCAATGTACAAAGGCGATGCAAAGTCTATCTTTGAACTGCATATCCAGTGCAGGGTTCTGGGGGGGGGCACATAGACAGCATAGTATACACAGGGCTGGGGTACAGCCTGAATGGGATGCCAGTCCGGCACAGGGCTGGGGTACAGCCTCGATGGGTTGCCAGCCCATCACAGGGCTGGAGTGTAGCCCTGAATGAGATGCCAGTACACCACAGGGCAACAAAATCATCCACTATTTAGAGAGGTCAGTTAGTCTAACTGCATCTGTGGATCGGGGAAGGAACTGGAGCAGCCAAAGAAAACCAGAGAACTCCACCCATGGGTGGGATTCAAACCCCTAGCTAAGGAGGTGTGAGGCAACAGAGACCATGTGCCAAGCTCCTAACCCAAAAAGGTTAAAAAACCTGACAAGCAGAGGGAGTTCCATGAGTGTGTCAGCCACAGTTAATAAGGCTTTAAAATGAGATTTTTTGTAGTACGTGAGGCATAACTATCCCTATAAGATATTATGGAAAAAGTTGTGCCCTGTTCCTAGAAACAGGGAGGTTAGTGTGCCGCATGCAGGAAGGGCTGCCCCAGCACCTCCAGCGTAGTCCCACACGCGGTGGTTGGTGAGCTGCATGGCGTAGGTGTGCTGCGTCTCCTCAAAGTGCCTGTAGGCGTGCCGGCTGACATAGCGGCCACAGCCAATGTGACCACAGATCAGGCAGATCCACAGGTTCTGTGAGGGGTTAGGGATGGGCGAAGGAGAGGGGGAGAGAAGAGGGAAAGCAGAGGAGATGAGAGACGATGGAGGTAAATGGAGGCGAGAGAAAAGGGAGAGAAGTGAAGAGGGGAGAGAAGAGAGGGTGGGGAGAGGAGGGGAAGTGAAGAAGAGAGAAGTGAAGAGGGGAGAGAAGAGAGAAAGGGGAGAGGGTGGGGAGAGAGGAGGGGAAGTGAAAAATGGAGAAAAGAGAGAAAGGGGAGAAGGGTAGTGAGAGAGGAGGGGAAGTGAAGAGGGGAGAGGAGAGAGGGAGCAGGGAGGAGAGAGAAGTGAAATGAGGGTGGAAATAGAAAGGAAGAAGAGACATGAGATGAGAGGGAGATGAGTGAAGGAAGTAGAGGAGAACAGTGGGAGGGCAGAGAACATGAAGAAAATAAAAAAGATGCGAGAAGAGGCAGACAGAACAGAAAATTATTAGAGAGATAAAATGTAAAGAGGTCAATAGACAATTATTTGTATGATTACTTTTGTTTATGTGACAGATACTGTTTTCCAGTGTGGCAGCAGGTGGGCAGCAGTGGCACCTGGCACCCGCAGGGGTGCGGGTTCGCCAGCCCCTTTAAGCCTGGCTCTGTGTGTGTGGAGCCTGCCTGATCTCGCCGCGCTCATACGGCTTCCCTCCATGTTCCTGAAGGATGCTGATCGGCGGCCATGTCACGCAGACCTTCATAACGCTGCATTTACTAATCAAAAGCTCGTTTTAATGTCCATTGTGTGAATGTAGTTCATTCCAATGGCTGGTATCCACTTTCCATAAGGACCTATGTAGTGATGAAAGTACAAGGCACAGGACACCCTGGATGGGATGCCAGCCCACTGTAGGGCACATGCAAGCACACACAATGGTCCACTCACCTAACTGTATGTTTCTGGACTGCAGGAAGGAACCCACACAAACACAGGGAGTGCAAACACACAGAGTGCACACACACAACAGGGCCAGTATTCCCCAACTCTGGACGTGTGAGGTAGAAGTACCTCCCACTGATCCACCATGCTGTCCATTTTAACTGATAAGAGGTAAATGATAACTCTTTGCACTTAAATGGCTATTTAAATAGTATGATACAGTATAGCCCAATAACACTGTACAAAAACAGTATGTCAGACTAAGATTCAAAAAATGCTCTCTGGTGAAAAGATTGCAAGCAAATAACCTAATAAGCAAGGAATTGCTAGGAGTGAGCAAGGAGAAGGCAGATGGTGAGAAGGAAACAGGCAGGCAGGAGGCCAAGGGGCACAGAATAAGGGCCGAGACAAAGGCATGAGAATGACTGTGTGTCTCTCTGCTCCCAGGCCCTGAAGCGAAAGCAAAAGCACAGCAAATACAGGTCACTCCAGTCTCCAAGCAAAAGCTACGGGCAAACGATCGCGCAAATTTGGAAGTTATACGAAGAAAAACAAAGCGAAACGCTAAAAGGAAATGCAGAAGAAAATGAAAGGCTGGCGTGTGCCATCCCTTCCAGGGCTAGCTAATGAATTGGCATGTCCAGTACATTGTTATTATGCTGCTATTATATTACCTAGGAAACAGATTTAGAGATATACAGCTGTGCACGTCAGACTTAAACAGTTGCATATTCAGGTTAAGCACAGGCATTAAAAGCATTCGTCCATGGGGACTTAAACCAGCACACACCTGTAAGCCACACATTACTTCCCTGCACCAGCTTACGTCTGAGGATTCGACCCTTTCTGCTGGGAACCTGGTGTTGCTGCAGGCTTTCATTGCACCATTTAAGCTTCGGCTAAAGTAATCAGATCCCCAGCTGGGCCAATTTGGCAGTCCCTCTAAGCGCCATGAGGTCAGTAGCGCTTTAGAGCTGGAGAGGGGATCCCGCAGCCGCACTCCGGCGGTGCCATTACCTCGTGAACGCCGCATTCGAAACACTTGTTCTCCTCCACTGGCTCAGGGGTCTGGCAGTACCTACACACGGGACACCTGAGGACACAGAGAGGTCAGGTGCCTTTTAACAGCGGCAGGTAGACCTGCAGAACTCCTCCTGCAGCCTGGGGACAATCGAAAACGACCCCTGACTGCCAGCCGGCGAAGGAGGGGGGGGGGGGGCTGAGTGATGCCTGATTGTCTTTCACTACAAAGGTAATACTGAAGGTTTAAAAAAAATGCTGATAAAATGTCAATAAATTTTACGGAGGGGAACTGTGCTGTTTGGCAGGCTGGGGCTGCAGCCGATGTTAAATGTGACCTAGCATGTTACTCATCAGCAACCACACACTGCAGTTTAGCCCATTTTTCTGCCTTAATTTAATAGCAGGGAGATCATTTGCCGAGGTTACTGGCCAGTTATTATTATTAACAAGTTAAAAGTCTGCCCTGTGCTGCTCCCGAGTGCCAGTGTCCCGCTGTGCCCTGCTCACTCACGTGGCGTCCTCCCAGCGCAGAAGGCACTGGCTGTGGAAGCTGTGATTGCACAGGGTGGTGAGCACGCCGTTCACCGACTCATCCATGCGCTCCAGGCACACCGTGCACTTTGGCAGCTCTGTCAGGTCCATCACTGGCAGGCTGGCACCCTGGAAGGCGGGGTTTATGAATACAGGGCGAGGCATCATATGTCTAGGTTATTCTGGGGTCAAAATTCCTGACAGAAGCGAAAGTTCACAATGACAACAAGACAAACTCAAAAAGGAGTTTTCAACGGGCCAAGTCACAATAACAGACTGGAAACAGCAAAGAATTACAATCACCAGAGAGATGCATCCAGAATTTGAATTTTACCACTGAACAGACAAATTTAATCGAGGCAGCAGCTGAAATTGATGACAAAAGAGAGTTGGAGCAGGGGAAAGCCAGGACCCCACCTCCTCGGATTTGAAGACCTCAGCCCTCTCCACGTAGACCAACTGACAGACAGCTTCCTCGATCGAGTTGAATTGCCGGCCATTGCAAGTTGCATAGAAGCTATCTGCATCAGCCTGGAGGAGGGTGGCGGGGGGGGACACAGAGCCTGAAAATGTGAGCTTATACACAATACAAACTGTACATGTGTATTTGTTAATTAAATAGCATCCTCGATTATACTGCATATGGCAAAAATGTTTTGTATATCCCATTGCAAGCATGTTTAACGTGTCACTATAAATCCATTTTTGGTAAACTACAGTTCACTATATGCAGGAAAGAAAATTTTGTGCAAGGGATGTGTTTGCTGAAAGGAGAAGAGACAAGCCTAAAACAATGCAAGTCTCAACTAAATAAATATCATTGTGTATTAAATAAAGCACTAAATCCTCAAATATTATGCCTCAGTGATTTCAGTGGTTCATGTTGAAGTGTTCTCATCTTCACTGAGATTCAGTTGTAAGAATGACAGCATCTGTCCATTAGACATGTAACTACCTGGGAACTGAACTTGATCAGCACCATGTACTGGTTAGGTGTGGAGTCACGTATGATCTTCATGTGCTCCATGACATCATTAAAAGGTGCTACAAACTTCATGAGGTCGTGACTGGTCATGGTGGCTGGGACAGTCAGAACGCAGAGCATGGCACTCCGTCTCACATCCTCTGTCAGTGAAGTCATCTTACTGCAACAGATACAAGCGTAAGGAGGCTTCAGGGCCCAAACTGCTTGAATTCACCTGCTTCATTCCTGTTCACTGGGGCGAAGTACTAATTACGCCTACGAAACTATGCATCTAAAACTATACTGATACAAAACAGTTTTATTCACATTTATGTCTTAAATTACTTAATTACCAAATTTTATATTTTTATATTTTTTTCCAGAAGACTATAATTGTGATAAAGAATATTACTCGTGCTATTTGCTAAGAAAACACTCCAATGTAATGGGGTATTATTGGCGAAAGCATAAACATAAATAGCACTCAACTGACTGCTAATGACACAAATTAAGCTACAGGAAGACCTCCATCCATCCATCCATTGTCCAAACCGCTTATCCTACTGGGTCGCGGGGGGGGTCTGGAGCCTATCGCGGAAGCAACGGGCACGAGGCAGGGAACAACCCTGGATGGGGGGCCAGCCCATCGCAGGGCACACTCACACACCAGT
>JABFEA020000043.1:35358481-35373791 GCA_019775915.2 Cyphomyrus plagiostoma
CCCCCCCCCCCCCCCCCCCCCCCCCCCCCCCCCCCCCCCCCCCCCCCCCCCCCCCCCCCCCCCCCATCCAGTTGTCAGTAATTCAGAATACATCACAGATTACACGACAAGAGCGACTAAATTAGTAAAACATGAGGACACTGGTATAATTCACTCAAACTGAAGTATACCTGTAAGCTAACACACGCCACCATCACAGCACCAAATCAAAGATGAGGAATAAGGATGTTCACTTTAATCAGTAAGTATTAACAATGACAGAGAATAACTCCCCTACTTGGACATGTTGAACAGAACGTGGTCATTCTACAGGTCTGTGTGACCTCCACCCCCTCCTGTATCACTCCAATGTGATTCTCCGACTAAATTAATCATTAAATTATATAGCCCCATTCGCAGGCTGCATGTCATAAATGTATAAATGAGAGGCAGCAAACCCCAGCGGCTGCCTCCCCAACAGGACGACACCCAAACGCCCGGGAAGCTCTTGGGCAGAGCTAAAGGCCGTTTGGGGCTGGCGTCCCACCTCACCAGCGAGTTGTCCTTGAAAAGCAGGTTTTCTGGCTTCAGGTCTCGGTGTGCGATGTTGAGTGAATGACAGTGCTGCAGGGCCTGGCTGATCTGTCGGAAAGGGGAGGGGGGCAAACATGTCACATGACACTACTCACCCTGGTGCAGCCAAAGCTGGCTCACACTTACTGCATGGTCAGGCCCAGCACTCAAAAGCTGAAACAATGTGGATGTTCAGTTCAAATGATACAAATGTAGCCCATTTCTGACCAATGAACAGGAGAATGGACCAAAGATTGCATACAGACACTGCAACATCATATGCCTATATCATCATTATTATGGTTTTAATTTTTCAATTACTAGCTATTACAAAATGTTGCAATGTAGTGCCGTTGGCTATTTTTGTGGTTCAAATATATTGCATGAAAGAGGTTCAAAGATAAATTATTTCTTTAGCTAAATAAATGTTTTGACGCTATTTTAAAATATTAACATTTTAATTTACTTTAGGTAATCCATACCACAATTCATAAATGTGACTTAAGAGTGGCTCTGCTCTACTTCAGCACCACAGGCGTGCTGCCAAAGTATGTGACTGGCTGGTGCATTGGCGCAAGATGTATGACCATTTAGGATAGTGGAGGATGACCACGTCTGTAATGAGTGTAAACCAGGCCTCAGGCGTTGAAGAACCGTTGCCCAGCTGCTGAACATAGCCGCCGCTATGCAAATTAAACTCAGCAAAGTTGGTACAACAGTGACGAGCACACGGCACTCTCAGCAGACAGCAGTGTAAACGTGGCCATGTTACAGGCTCCTGGCCGATTATCAAACTGAACCACAACCACAACTAAACAGAAGCATCTGCTAAATAAACGTAATACAAAAAATGCAGTACTTCACCATTTGTGCTTCTTAGTATGCTATGGCCATTTAGACCTACATTTCTCTTAGCCTAGCTGTTTATTGTGTCTAACAAGACTGACCCTGATCATGTTAAAGAAGGGGTTTCATCACCGTTTGTGAGCAAAGCCTTGACGTCCTTGCTTTGATACTGTCGATGTCAAGATGAAGTAATCGTTAATGATTGACTGTTACTGATTAATGTTAATGATTTACCCTGTGCGCGTTCAAGAATAAAGGAAAGTAACAAAATAAAACCCATTAAGGGTGGAAAGTATGAGGTAGAAAACATCAGTCAAGTGTGTTTAGGTGCTGGGGGCCTTCCTACCTGCTTGGTGACTTGGCTGGCCATCTTCTCAGTGAAGTGCCGGTGCTGGCTGATCCGATGGAAGAGCTCGCCCCCCTCCATCATCTCCATCACGATCAAAAGCCGGGCCCTGGAGACGCGAGAGACAGCTTGTTAAGCAGGAACGTGAAGTCAACAAAATATGCCAAGACTATAACATACGGCTCTTGTGCACTGACAGAACCCAAGATAAATATCCACTCAAAGGTACAAGAGAAAAAAACAACATTCCAGTTTGGGAGCAGCCCCTTTAAACAACAGGTTAAGGCCACACCTGGAACTGGACTCGTGTGGGAACTGGACATTGTTTGCGTACACATCCAAGATCTGCACGATATTGGGGTGACCTGCACACATCATGTGGAGTCGCACCTGTTGGGAAAATCAGTGTTATTAGGAGCCTGGGTCACACCTGTGTGTGCTACAGCAAGCTTGGTGATGTCATGGGAGAGGGGCTCCTGCAAGCTTGGTGATGTCATGGGAGAGGGGCTCCTGCAAGCTTGGTGATGTCATGGGAGAGGGGCTCCTACCTCATTGCGTGCTTTGGGGCGGTCAATGAGGATCTTCAAGGCCAACCGCTCCTGCGTGGACTTTTTCACACATACCCTATGCAGAGGGAAACATGCCCACGTAACACATGCGGCATTATCCACCAAGACGACCTCCATACATACTTAAACATACTGTCCTGATCTTATCAACTTAAGAGACCTGGCAACCCATAAACCTCTTGGTGACCTGGCAACCCAGAGTGACATTAAGTGCCTACTTAACAACTGGGTACTTCCATTAACCTCCAAATAAACTATGAACCTTTGAAGAGCAGCTGATCCAGCCTTTCCCATGACCCAGTGGCCTGTTTCCAGATCACGTGACCACAGCAGAGAGACTCCACCCTCAGTTTTCAGTGCTTTCAGCCACTGTGACACTCATAATGAAATTCTGACACCTCCAACCATGCCTTTCATTTGAAATAACCTCTTATCCGGTTTGGATTGTGGCAGTACTGTGCAAAGCCGTTTATGAATGTATAGTAATTAGCTGACTCACTGTCTAATATGCCTAGTAATGACTAATTAATTTCCTTGAGGCATGCTTGCCCTGTCCCCACCAAACGAACACATCATTTAGCCCACCCCATGACAGTTGCATCATAGTCCCCCCCCCCACCTGAAGATGGGAAATCTTACAATAAAATGTATGCCACAAATTTCCAAACTCTGCTGTAGGTCTATGTAAGAGAGAAACTAACTCGTGTGACCTCTGGTCATTAAGCACACTACACAAAGTTAATATGAGTCAGGAAACAACCCAGTCTGCACCTACTGCCATCCAAGGGTGTGAATCCGTCAAACAGTGCTGGGATGACAATACAAAAGTACACGCGCAGCAAACAGGCGACTGAGCAATCAATGTGATTAAAAGAGAAACCTCTTTTAGCATCCAAAAATGTTCCTCATGTTAGTGTATGTACTGAGCTTTGTTACACTCAAGCCTTAGAGAATGCCAACATGAAACAATCAAGGAATAAGCTCCATCCTGGTTTAACAAGCTATAACTCTGGAGACTCAGAAGCTGGATAGCCCAAACACTCGATGCTGGATCCCCAAACATCCAGCAGGACCTGAACCCTTCATCAACATTTTTTAAAGGTTTATATGGCGATAATAAACACCATTTTAACTATTTATGTAACAAAAGGAAAAATACATACATTGACATAGCAGGCGTAGTACATTTACATCCGGTTATTGAGTATATGCTTTTTTTCAAAAACAATGCACAAATGAAGAAAAAGTTGGGAGTCAGAGGGCGAAATAATCTACAAATAGTACCCCTGGAGCAGGGCCTGGCTCAAGGTCCCAACACTGAAACGACTACTCCAACAGTCATGGGTTTCAAACCCACAACCTTCAGGACAGGAGCACCTACCAAGATACATATAGCAGATACATTACACAACAGAACCTTTGCCTAGAGCTGTATGACTAACTCTTTTAAGGCATAAAATCAACACCCTGGTCTGGATTCCAGTCTCACTGGACATCATTCTTGCTGATCACAAAGGCGGATAAACTAAGTACTTTAATCTAAATTACAATGAAAGGGCATTTTGTGAATCCTATTAACTGCCATACCCCATGCTGTTCATGCAGCTTAATGGCTGTTTACAAAAAAGCTGAAAATGATACACCAGCCTCATGTCACCGTTCTGTTTATGGCTCTTCCTCTATTCTCAGTTCAGCAGTCGAGACTGTAGCGCATACAAGCTCTTTCAGGTTCAGACTTCAAGGTCTTTGGGAAGCAAAAGGGAGAGTCCCAGGTGAGAGGAAAGGGAGGAATGCCGGGCAAAAAACAGCAATAAAAGGAACGATGCCCCAGAAATAAGAGCCTGTTACACTCTGTTTGCACTGGGAAACCAATGAGAGAATCCCGCTGGCATACACAGCCAGCTTCATTAAGAGTGCAAGCGAAACGAGTTGGAAAACAGCACAGCAGAACAGGCATACGAGGAAGAGCTTAATGAGGTAAAACTGCGGACATTTTAAATGGTGCGATTCGATTCGTCCACAGTAAGGCCTTTCCCTGAATCAGGACCACGGAAACGCTTATGTCAACCTTCATTCTGGACACCTGAAATGTAACTTGGCATTTTGGTTAAATGGAGTTGTCAGGATGAGTGAATAATCCATAAATAAATAAGCCCCTATTATCCTCAAAGGGGTCGTTTCTCAAATAAAAGAATCCTAAATTTTTCCGCGCTCTTGATTAGTGACCAATCCCAATGCTTTACTTTGCTGACACTTAAATGCTGAGGCACTCAAGGTTAAGCTGCACTTCCCAGTCAAACTGTGCAGCTTCAAACCTGTAACCCTCCTGGGAAACCGTGTAACAGTCTGGCTTGAGACGCCCATTACAGCGAGGAGGACCCAAAAATCAGGCCAGAACCAGTTATTAAAATGATTGGCCTTGAATACCAGACTCTAGCCATCTATACCAATGAATTTGCCAGTCCAGGGGGACCTCCAGGCAGGCTACATTTTTGCTTGCTCCCAGCTCCCTGTCAAGTCCATTTTTTAGGGAGCAGAAACATGGACTGTCTGGGCCCCCCTAAGGACCAGGGTGAGAAACACTGATCTAGACTATCCAGGACGACCATAAAGTTTGGGGCTCATATAAAAGTTACACCACCCTGAAAACACCACCACAGGGGGCTTACTGCACATGCGCTGCATGTCCTCAGGTAAACGCTTGAGGAATAAGAGGTTGTGGCTTGTAATGAAGCAGCTCCTGTATGGCTGTGCTTTGCTACTGGAGATACCATGCAGCTGTGGTCTCTCAGGAGATGGAGAAGTTAGCATCAGCTGCCTGCACCACCTTCTCCTACCCTCCCTCAGTCAAGACCCAGCCTGTAATGGCGGCTACAGGGCAGACAGGCAGGTGAGATGGTCACCGTGAGCCCTGCCCCGGCCAAACCAGCCCGTTAGAATCACTCTCAGTTGACTAGGTTCCTTCTCCGCGGTGCCCCTTTGTCTGTTTGTGACAGCTCCCACGCCACCACCCTCCAGAATCCCATGGCAGCCAGGACAGGAAGTTGTGGCAGGAAGCAGGGACACGCACATAGGGGCTCCGATAGCAGCGTGTTTATCACTATGGCGATGACATGGTGGGAGAAATGCAGCGAGCAAATCACAGGGAGAGGAAAAGATCGGATGACTGGACACAGATCCAGGAGGTAAGACATAATAAACATCAATACCCCGATGCAGTCAAGATCAGAGCCACTCCAGTACCGATCACTGCCTCTCAAGAGATGGTGTGGCTCACTGTGGTTTCTAAGCTGCCATTTAGATTACTCATCCTTTTGGGAAGGAAACTACTTTGCCTCAGGCCTGTGTGGAGACTGCAAAACAAGCCATGGGAGCACAGCGAGCCGCCACCCAGAGCCGGCAAAGTGGGGCAACTGCAGCTGGGGTGGGCGTCGTGGGGGCGTGGCTACCTTCACAGCAACACCCAATGAAAATGCCCCTTTTCGCCAATGTGTGTGCGTGCTTGTTTATTGTATTCATTTTAGGAAGGAAATGAGGTTTGTAATTCAAGAAGCAATTGTAGTTTATTTTGGATTTTTTTTCAGAGGGTCATCTGCACAAAATCCCTTTGTCTGCATCGATTTAAATGTTTAAAAATTTCTCTGACAAGTGTAGGATGTCATGAGGGAGGAGGTGTCCTCTAGGAGAATGGAAATAATCTGGTACGTGCAAAGCTTGTTTACAGCAGAGGAGTATGGATAAACTGCACAATATTAACTGACAGAAGGGCCACCTGAAAGCCTGTCCATGCAGGCGTCTGTTCTAGTGGGAATACTGACATCTCAGTAAGACACGTGATTCGTTAGCTTGTTTATCCCAAAATAGGCAGTACAAGAGGCCGGGGGCACCATGTATGGGATGCCAGTACGACACAGGGTGCACACACACACACACACACACACTAAAGGCCCGGAATCTGGTCCCCATAAAGAAAAAAATGGGTATTCATCACGTTGTGGGGACACTGTGTTCCCATAAGGTAAGGTATACCCGGTCACGAACACACAAGGCAGTTCAGACACAGAGTCACGTAACCCTGTGCTTCTGGGTCCATGTGATTGTGAACAGCGGGAGGTCACACAAACTTAGAGAACCGGGGACAGAACTCAAGTGCCTGATGGTGCAGACCTATAGTGATGTCTGCCATGTCCCTGCAAAGTAAGGCTTCCAACCATTTAGAAAATATGAAAGTGAGTATGGACCCACCTGACAGGCCCACTGATACCTGCCCCTAGTTTCTGTGTCCAGTTGATGCTGTACTCTTCTAGGATGGAACTGTCCTGTCCAAAAGAAATATGTTTATTAAACATATGTCCACCATATAGATACACTTACTGGCTTAAAAGGACAAACCAAATAGTCCAGGAGTTATTGCAACATGAAATTAGACCTAATGTGCCTTAAAGCTGTGCTATTTTCAACATCAAAAAAAAGGCATAAGACTAGGAAGTGAAAAGTCAATATCCACATAAAAACGAGGATTAATACAGTACTCAAATTATAAACGATATTTTCGCAAATGTAATCAGCATTCATTTTCATCCTAAATTTTAATGCTGTCATAGCTTGTGCTGTTTAAGTGCTATAAACTTTAACAGTTTGCCTAGAACACCACGAAGACAAAATGTGAGCAATAAATTGTGTGTACTTAAGAACAAGCATAAGTGCTGCAGAAAAAAGAACGAAAGTCCAGTGGCGCCTTTGCCGTCTCTGGACAGAACTTCCGGTGGCAGGATTTTGGGTACAGTAAAACAGATAAAAGAGAGGATTATTTTTCGGTTAAAAGTTATGTAACTTCCATGTGCAGATGAATGGATCGGTTAAATATTATTATGACAAAAAATGGCGTGATAAAAGTCGCCTGGACAGTTTCACTCCCCCCCCATCTGACATGCGAGATTGACGCAGTAAAATAACCGTTTTACTGCACACGTTACACCCAAAGCCGCTATTTACCCAATGCAGCAAGTCCAGGAGTCATGTCAAACAGGGCGATCTTCGTAGGCTCGCAAGGCGGTTTAGGGTTTCTCACTCACAATGACAAAGATCAAGAAGCATGCATGAGATCACCTCCTATTTATATATGCGAGGGAGAACGGACGTGACCCCGGACTTAAATAGACCTGATCTTTAAAACAATATTTTTCCTTTTTACTAGTTATTTTTTCAGATTTTCCTACAGTTGTCAGATCTCTTTACATTGAGCAGCGCTAATCTCTGCCAGCATTCACAGACTTGCCAAATTTCTAGGGAAATAAACATTTATAACTCCGTATATTTAGCACTCCAAAGATATAGCTTGGCTTTTTTTTGTTAGTTATACGATTTGCAAAGGCCCACCGAAAGCCATTTTATACAGGAGGACAAATTCCCCCCGACCCTAAATAAAGGGCCGCTTTTAGCCCCTTTCCGCCCGGATAATACGAGGTCGCAGGATAACGTATTTCCAGACTTGGCTTTTAGTAGTGATGAGAAATATCAGCATCTCCTGTCCTGTTTGCTAATCAATGCGTTTCTATGCGGTCTTCAATGGATGGCATTAGACAGAGTATATACAACCTCACAAATGAACAGGGACATACTGTTCGGTGAAATTTCCAAGTAGGGAACACATCAGACCTTAGATGAATAAATATATAGCTATATCATGTCATAGATCATGGCTATTTATTAGAAGTATAAGAGAGCAACTGCAAATACAGTAATTTGGAGGAAAAGTGAAAACACGTGTAGATCAATTCGACAAGTTCAGTAAAAAGAAAAACGACTTTACGGAAAGTGCTAAAAAAGAACGGTAACTGGGACTGTCGGAAGTATTTCCAGCGTTGTTTGGAAATGTTACCCGCAGTGGGTCACTTTAGCTCACTAACGCCGGCTGGAGCTGTAAAAGCTGCAAAGGGAGCTGTTCTGCTGACTTGGCAGACAAAGTTTGGCGTGCAGAGACCTTTACAAGCGGCTGGCATGGGGTGACCATCAGTACTTACCTTGATAAATTTGTCTAGATTGTTGTCCTCTGACATGGTGTTCACATACGCCAGCACTCCTCTGTCCTCGTACTTCTTCGCCGCGCTGTGTTGCAGGCGAGCTAGATAAGTTAACTAGCAACCTAAACACGGGGCAGGGAAACGCCGTTTCCTTCAAAAAGGATCTATTTATCGTTAATGTTCGTCCAGAAGATTAAAGTGACATGTCAATGCCATGATTGCTTCCTGTTATTCGGCAGACAGCCTGTGCCACGCCGTGTGCTCCTCCGAAACCCCAGGTACAGCAAGCCGGCCACAGCCGGCCCCTGCTGGAATGGCTCAGCACTCACAGCGATGTTTTCAGCTCCTACGGCTAGTCTCGGCTGTGCCTTAACGACCATGGAGAGCGACGGTAGCCCGATGGGGGTGTCCAACCCTCGGAGAGAACGGGAGTCCCTGGCTGAGAGCAGAGATCGGTGCCCAGAGCTGCAGAAACCCGCCAGTAGTATATGGCTGATCGCAGGTTGTGTAACAAGGTTTGTGTGTTGCTGGGTGACGAGATGGTTGGCTGAGGATTTATTAACGCTTTGGGAGACAAAGCAGATCGCTGTGTGACAAAAGAGGGGGTAGAAAGGCTGACACAAAATAAGGAACACTGATAAAACTGAGTCGTCGGGATTAGCTAGCTACAACGCCAGGTCGCCATTTCAATTATTCATTTATCTTTTTAAAAAAAAAAACTCGAAACGATGTCTGAAACATTAACGATTACGCGTAGTCAAGAGCGCATACAGTTATAAACATATAGGCATATATACAGCTGGAAGAATAACTACATCACGTTAGACTTCTTTGGCTTGGTGCTTCGCTGATCGCTTGCCAACGAGGAAAAAAAAAAAAATCACCGGAGACCAAATACTGCGACTAAGATGTCTAAAAATATTCTAGTCGGAAAATGGACATTCTTATTCATTCTGATACAACATATAAAATTGGCTAATTAAGAATATTTTGTTAGTTAATTTAACTGTAATATTTATCTTAAATGATCGCTATATTTCCTATTATGTCCCTTTCGTGGTTTTAATTTTATCCGGCACGTCTAAGACAACTACTTTGGCAGGCCTCGCAAGAAACGCAAGTGGGTCCTTGTCAATGCGGCTAGTGTGATAAGGTCAATTATCTGTACTTACGTTAGTTCCAAACATAAAAGTTGAATTTAAATGAAATATTGAACATATTGGCTGGTAAATAACTAATGGGAGGTTAGGCAGTGTATACGTAAAAATTACAGTCGTATATCACACGAATTAAAGGCGAGTCAAGTAAAACAAGGTCTGCAGTGCGCTTTTTTTTTTAAAAAATAAATGCTTTTAATGACATTCTGTGAAGGATGCATTTTGATTTACAAGGCGTTTATGGTGATACGTTAAAACAGCAAAGACGATTACTTCGTTTCGAGCAGTTTATTTTAACAACCAAAAAAATGATGCAAAAGAGGATGTGGTAAGATACACAAGCAATCGATTCTTTCAATTGAACTGTATCCTGCGTTTATGTGCAATGTTTGGTTACTGATTTGATGAGCCAGTCAAAAAAAATTGACAGCTGTTTCTTTCTGGAACAGTTAGGGAAGTTAAGTACGTCGCCTCTGATTCAACAGTAATTTACATGATTGAATCAGTAATTTTTGTTTTATGAGTACCATTTTACTATGCACAGTTCTATGACTTAAGTTTTTCTGTTTCAAGTGTATTTAAAAGCAGCGTGTCGTCAAAAGTATTTCAAATGCCAAGAAAATCCTTATATTTGGTTAGCTCTTACTTTGCAATTCTTTGCAAATGAGGAGTTGGCTAATTCACTGTGGTGTGTGTGTGTGTGTATAATGACCAATGTCTGGCATTCAGAGTATCAAGGTCCCGATTATATTCGAGAACAAATCCATAGAGACCATCTTTTTTGACACATTGGGGGAAAATGTTAAGTGGTTGTACTTATTTGAAAAATCCATTGTTTTATATCCATAAAATTATTTAAAATGAGAGATTGGTATAGGCGCCACTGCATCACACTTAGGCAATCTTCCTGTCGTACGGTTAGCCTATGTTTGTCTTGGCGAAGATTGCCACCTGCTGTCACACCATAATATAACGCTTCCCATGCTCACCTAAAAAGTGAAGTACGTGCGCAACATCGTGCATTTTTACCCTTCATTTGTTTTCAATGGTTATAGTCTTTAAAGTGAACACAGGGTTTTTCACATCATAAGATACCCCACCCCGGCTATAGTCGCCTAGTCCAGATGCCAGTCTTCCTTTTGAAAAAAGAAAAAAAACTTTTCACCTTTTTTTTTTCCACTAGCTAGAAACGGACTTGGCTCGTATTTATGCTTCTGGCTTTTTCCTCAGTTTTGGGATAAGGACTACAGACAGTTTTTTAAAAACTCTAATTACAAAGAATTATATTTGTATTATATCTGATACAGTACATTCACACATGCGGAAAAGCTTGAGGCCACTTAAATTTCCATGCATTCGCATGAAAACCTAAATAAGATGAGTTTGAATAGTGAGAAAAGGGGAGACAGATTATTCAGTCTTTACTTTGCTCATGGGTCCAGGGTTTGTTTTCTATACACCAGGATCTCCTCGTTGGTCTACCTCTTTGCTCATGTTAGGTACACTACCGTTCAAAAGTTTGGGGTCACTTAGAAAATCAGGAAATGAGTTTGAATAGGAAATATAACTAAATAGGAATTAGTTATTGACAAAATGAGATATAATCATATTTGAAATAAAAATAATAGTTGTGTTCTTCAAGCTTTCACAATTCAGTCTTTCGTCAGAGTGCTCCATTTATAGCAAATACAGCCTTGTAGACCTTGGGCATCCTAGATGTCAGTTTGTTGAAGTAATCTGATGAGATTTCACCCCGTGCTTCTGAAGCATCTCCAACAAGATGGATTGGCACATCTTACATACCATTCGGTAAAGCTGCTCCCAAGATCCAGTGACTGTGTTGGCCACTCCATTATACACAGAATACCAGCTGAATGCTTCTTCCCTAAATAGTTCTTGCATAGTTTCGAGCTGTGTTTTGGTCATTGTCCTGTTGTAGGACGAAACTGGCTCCAATTATGTGCCTTCCACAGGGTATGACATGGTGTCGCAAAATGGAATGATAATCTTCTATGGGCTGATATTTGTGCCTCTAGAAACTGAATATGAATTTTGTATATTTGAATCTGCAGTTAAAAACTGGATCTGAATATAATAGTTTGAATCTGAATTCTAATAACTTGGAACAGCATTTATCCTCCCTCGAAAGTGTTCAGTTCGCAAATTCAATTTCAATCTATTGTGACACACATCCGAGTCCTTGAGAAAAAGTAATCGACCGCAGATTCACAACGCAACTCATTTCCAGGTTTACGACACTTCTGTGGGGCGGAGAAAAGAGGCGTGCTGGGATGTTGCAAGCGCAAATGCAGGTTCATATACGCAGTCGTCCTCTATGTAATCAAAATTAAGCAGTGGACCACCACTTCTCACAAGTTGCCAGTAAGGATTTAATCAAAGAGTTGGTTTTAGAAAAGAGGGAATACAAGAAAAAAATTTAAACTTGTCTGTGTGAAGAAAGATTTATTTTGCCATGTTAATATTAAGTAAAACTGTGCTTATAAAATATCACAAAATATATGAAACTTGATCTTGGCAGAACAGAAAACTAGGTAGAATTGATTAGAACAGACTTTATTTTGTCGAAAAAGTACTGTGGGAAATGTAACTCAGCATCCTAGAACCTGACCATTAAATGGAACCACATTTATCAACTTTCACATTTCTGCCTTTGGGAACGGAGGCTGTAGTTTAATCCGTTTAGGAATTCTTCTGTGGCACCTTGATGGTAACCTGAAATAAATAGTAACATTTATTAACACGTACTTGATAGCTACACATTGGATGGCAGTTTGGTGCAGCTTGATGTGAATGGGTGTCATTTTCATGGGCAATTGCTTCGTCTAGAAATTCTGACCAGAAGTTTTAATATCTTGAGTATCTGCCTATCAGTTTCACAAAGACATGTATAGCTATAGCTACAGCTATCAGTTTTTTTTTTTTTTTTTTTTACTCCTAGCAGTTTCACAGAGGTTTCATGTTTTCTTAAGTCGCATTACTCCATATGATCATGTCTTATTTTTGGTCTCACCGTTTTTACTTCAGTGTAGTTGTCAAGACCATATTCTCCAAGTTCGCGGCCATTCCCAGAGGCTTTGTAACCTCCAAAAGGAGCCTGGACCCCAAATACGTCATAGCAGTTTATCCTAAAAAACACACAGGAAAGACATCAGTTCAGTGGACCACTTGATGTGTGAATGGAAATGGATTTTGTGACCCAACAGGTCCAGTGCATAATTTGAATAATCTGGAAAGATGTTTTTGACGTTGTTTCAAATCTTGCTTGCTAAAACTGCACAATCCTCTTCAGGGAAGTGTTGCTTTTTCAAGTGATAAAACTTTGGAATTAAAGACTCTTAAAAATGCACAAAAGGCCAATCTCTCTGGCTCTCAGTCGCCTGGCCTACCATACAGTGCCTGCACGGAGACTCCCAGAGATGTAATGGGCTTTCTCTATGTCTTTGGTGAAGACAGCAGCCGCCAGTCCATATTTGGTGTTGTTGGCTCTCTCCACAACTTCTTCTATGGTCTTGAATTTCAGAATCTGCATCACCGGTCCAAAGATCTAGAGGAAGAAAGAAGTGATGCAGGAAGAACAGGTACGGATAGTGCAGAGGATGGTCAAAGAGAACGTGCTCTTTAAAAGGTATAAAAGAACTGTGAAAGATGGAGGTTAAGGACATGAACGACAGCAGTTCCGAGGACAAAAGGGGTTATTTCTGTTGTACCCTTGAACAAGGTAACTAAGTTTCCTCAGTATACATACAGAGCTGTATAAATGGATATCCTTTTAAGTTGACAGCATAAAATTATAACTGCAAAAGCAGCAAAGAACAGTAGATTTGAAAGGAAGACAGCAGAGATCAGAAAGGAGGCCCAGGGGAGCTCTTACCTCCTCCCGGGCGATAGTCATGTTGTCCTGGACGTCCCCAAAGATGGTGGGCTGGATGAAGTACCCACGGTCAGCTGCCACTCCTCCTCCGCACATAAGCTTGGCCCCCTCACGCTTCCCCGAACCGATGTAGCCCAAAATTTTCTGGAACTGCTCCTCATCCACCTTTTCAGACAGGCAGAACTGCTGAGAAGGTGGCTCTATGACGCGGTAAGGATCCACACGCACGGCCCAAGGGAGCCCACACACAAGCCTCACCTGAGGCCCCTGCTCTGTGCTGAGGTTGAAGGGGTCTCCCACCACCCTGCACTTGGCTCTCTCCACGCTGCGCTCCACAAACTCTTGGTAGATGCTCTCCTGGACGAAGGTGCGAGAACCAGCACAGCAACACTGGCCCTGGTTGAAGAACAGAGCAAAGTGGGCCTGCTCCACCGCCTCGTCCACTGGCAGTGAGAGATGGACACACACACACACACACACACACACACACACACACACACACACACACACACACACACACACACACACAGCCTGGTCAGAAAGCGTAGAGGTTATGCTCTCTGCTACCCTGTGGCTAGTGGACGGCTGCCAATTCAAATTATTTAATAATGTAAAACTCTGACCTTACACCCCCATATAATCTAAGACCTGATCATATACAGAGATGAGCAAAAATAGATGCAATGCATCCATGTTTCTTGTGGGATTAAAGTATGGCGTACATAAGCAGTGCCCCCCCATGCAGTGTCACTTCCTGTGGTTTGCTACCCGCACTCTTAACTGCGGTCAGTAAATTGACAATTCCAGAAATAAACAATTCATATGTTCCATTGTTATTTTGTCTAGTTTTTAAATTAAACTTCGTCATAGGTATGTATGTTTAGACAAAAACATGGTATATATATTAAGTACTATCTGTGCCTTCAGGTATCCATAGGGAGGACTACTGTACAAGAAAAATGAATTAAGTGACTTGATTAAAGTATGAATAGGCTACACAGCTTTACGTTGCCGTTTTGCTCTACATTACTTGTGGAACATATAGACACAAACAAATGCCATAACACCGTCACAGCAGAGAGCACATACATTAACTACCAATAATTTTCTTCGTTGTTAGTTTTCACCATCATCATGTCCCCGGAATGCCAGTTCCTATCAATCCTAGAATGATATTTCATCAACCAGCCTTTTCAGAACCTCAATTTTTTCTCACTCATTTTATTCGGCTAACTGGAGATGAACAACTTCGTTGATCAATTTATCAATCCACATTTGAGTTGCCACTTTCAACCTGAAGAAATAAGGGATACGATTCCCCCCATGGTATATAAAAAAAAATGGTTCTATACAGAATGATTCTGTAATTACGGGATATGTGCAACTCTGATTTTATTTACAGTATATATACAGGATTATCTACAATGAACGAGAACAGTATTTACAAATCAAAATTTATTAAAATGGAAATGTTGGCTCTTTTACTCAGAGGACGTCGATACCCTGTCCACAAACCGCGAAGGAATACAGGTGAATTTATTTTACCTGATGGCTGAACTCTATCTTTGAATCAAAAACGTGTGAGAGCAGACATAACTGGCAAGACCAGGGAGGAACTCCTCACCTACACACACACACACACACACACACACACACACAGCAATTGGTACGAAGCAGGAGCCAACAAACCATCGTAGGCTGTCACACATATAGTCAGTTTAGGTTCTGTTTCACTTACGTTGCATTTTTTTGAACAATGAAGTGAAACAGGAGGATCTGCCAAAAATCCACTGTGCACACACAGGGTGATCATGCAAACTGCACAGACATAAAGCGATGGAGTACTGTGACAGCACTGCCCACTGTGCCACCCTCAACATAAAGCGATGGAGTACAGCGACAGCACTGCCCACTGTGCCACCCTC
>JABFEA020000043.1:35407724-35425148 GCA_019775915.2 Cyphomyrus plagiostoma
TAGGAAAGGTGGAAGCCATCATGGCTGCAGAGCGCCCTGCCACTAAGAAACAGGTGAATTTTCTTGGGGCTGGTAGGTTGGTAGGCGCTTCATACCAAATTTTTCGGAGAAAGCTGCTGTACTGACTGAACTGACTCGTAAATGCCACCCGAACAAGATTGAATGGACTGAGGAGTGTGACATTGCTTTTAAAGAGTTAAAGGACTCCTTGTGTCGGGAACCTGTGCTCCTCAGTCCAGACTTTGAAAGCCCTTTTACTGTTCAGACTGCTGCCTCTGAGAGGGGCTTGGGGGCAGTCCTTTTGCAGGGGAACCATGGACAGCTCCGGCCAGTGGCTCACATCAACCGTAAGCTGCTGCCGAGGGATTATAACTATTCCACGGTGGAAAAGGAATGCCTAGCCATTAAGTGGGCCTTGGACTCATTTAAATATTATTTATTGGGGCGTAAGTTTGTGCTTGAGATAGACCATCGAGCTTTGTCTTGGCTTGGTCAGATGAGAGATTCGAATGCTAGGATCACAAGGTGGTTCTTAGCCATACAGTCATTTGACTCTGAGGTGCTCTATATGGTGGGGAAGATTAATGGTACAGCTGATTTTCTGTCAAGGATGCCACAGGGGGCATCTCCAGAAGGGGGTGGAAATGTCACGGAGTAAGCCGTGACGCTTGCACGCAAGCACAGTTGCCGGAAAGTTAAAATACTTCACTTGACTGGTCGCTTGTGAGCTGTTAACCCCCTTTATTCATCGTTAATGCTGATTTATATTATGGGTTTTATCAGTCGTGTATTATTTATCACTGTTTAACTCGGCAATGTCTCATGCGTTCAGCTTTATCTAAAATACTCATTTTACTCATTGTGATACTTCTTTTCATCTGTATTATATCTACCCGGGATCAATGATTGCAAATAAAGGTGCATATGGAGCATTTTTGGGGGTGATTAAAGTTTGCTTTGTCTTATTGTTTATTTTGTATTTGTTTATTTGATCTATTATTTTGAAGTAACACTGTTATTTAGTTAATTGATTTTTGATTCTTAGTTGTTTTGTAATGGTTCCTCGGATGGGCAGGCCTACAGTTTGCCTTAAGCTGTATTAGGCTCCAATGCTGAGGGGGAAGATGGTATTTTTGTTTTTGGTATGGGAGGTAATGTGTGGTTGCTGGTGTGCAGCGGCTACTGCAGTGGCTGAACAGGGTAAAGTAGGACATCGCCTGGCAGACCTATGCCTGTGTTTTTTTTGTTTTGCTCAGGTTTTGGTTGAGATTTTGATTAATGTGATTATCCTGTTGCTGCCTGCACATTTTTTTTTAGAATGAGAAATAAACAGAGAAATAAAAACCCTTTATTTTTGTGGGAATCCTCTTCCATCTACTATCCTGCCACATGCCCACTATTGCTCATTTAACAATATCATGTTGAGTTTAGTTCAGCTTAACTTCAGGGAAGCAAGCCCTCATCTTACAGCGTGATGTGTTATTTTTTATTTATATTTATGTCTACATTTGTTTTCTATGCTGACAATCCTAGCGCTGATAAGCGGTCTTTTGTATTATGATCTGTTTGGTATAAGTTGACTTGCTGATTATCTTCAAGCAGTATCAAAATAAAAACTCGCACAAAGAAAAGGAAACATACTCATTAAAATTTTTATACTTTAAATAATAATCCATATGGACATTTGTCTTTGAAGAGGGACTGCGTACAGAATCAGTCATACCACAAGTGCATTTAGGGATTTGAATTGACTAGAAAAAACAGTTCAGAAAGTTCTGAGTTGGTATCCAATCAAAACAAATAAAACTGAGCCAGTTTTCTTTGTCCAGACTGAGAAAAACAATGGAATGAAAAGCGAGGTGCCACACAATAGAAGGAATGCTGCAGCGTGTTTAGGCAGCGAGAAATGCCCCAGAGGCACAGTTGTTCTGAAAAGATCAGAGAACTTCTGTTCAGCTCCAGCCATTTGAATCAGCAGTAAAGTGATAAAGCGGGGTTTATATAACTAAAGACACACCCCTTGGAAGTGTGAATTTGGCTACCCTCTCCTGTGCAATGGGGGTGAAAACAGTTTCTTGAAGACTGTGCTGGTGCTTATTGTCTCAGTGCACTCCCCCTTTAACCAGCGGTAGAGCCATGCAAACTGTTTGCCTGAAACACCCTTTAGACCCACTTATGTGTTTGCACAGCAGACTGCAGAATATGTACATGCCACTCTTAGCAGCGATACAGCACGTCACCTGCATTCACTTTTTACCAATACAAATAAAGGTGCAGACGTATGACAGAAATGCGGAGTGAGGCTTAGGCTAAAGTGGTCACTGCAGTCTCAGATGCTTTTTCAGGTCTTTTGTATCTTCTCTTCCTCTCTCTTTAATTCCCCTGGTCCACTGCCCATTAAGAGCCAATGGGGATGTGGGGATTGTCACAGAGCCCTCTGGATAGCAGTCATCTGTGTGAGAGCCACACTGTGTTGCCGTTTCAAAAAGGGGATCCTTCGCCTGTTGTCATACATGACAGGGAGTCACTGCAACAGTTCCTCAACCCATTCTGATCTTCCAAACTGGTATGGTCCTAAAAGGGCTGTGTCCGTCGATGAGCTCGGTGGAGCCCCCTCTAGGTGCTGCTAACTTGAGAGGACAGGGCGGCGTAGCCCTTCTTCTGTGCACGCAGCAGGGGTGTCTGGGTGTCCACGTCGCGCATGCCACGCCTCCCCAGCGTCCGGAAGTGCCGCTGCGTCCAGCCGTACACCACGCAGTTGAGCAGGCCCTGGGAGGCAGAGGTGAAGGCCTGCGGGACGAGGAGGAGTGGGGAGGAGGAAGGGTGGGAATGTGGATGTTACCAGTCCAGTTAGACTCAACCGAGGAGCATGTGGCACAGAGGTAAAGAACAATGATTTCTACACTAGATGAAATGTACCGTCAAAAAAAAAAACACTCAAAGTAATGTGGAGTCAACAGGTTATTCATGCGTTCACATTTGTTTCATTCCTTGACACCCGAAGGTAGCAAAGTTGCTAAGGAGCTGGACCTTCTAACGGGACGGTACTGGGACCAAGTCCCAGGAAGACCATGTTGGCATACTCTATATACTTCATGATTGACTGCTTTATAATTAAAATCCATCTCCTTATGCAAATTAAACCAGATGAACTGTTGTGTAGGTGGGCAGGTAGGTGACACTTGCCACTTTGAAGAAAAGGATCTACACAGAAGCTGAAATGATTTTAAATGTAACAGAGCTGATGGTGCCTTTACCTGTAGGATGTAGAGAAACACGCCCACGCCTCCTTCCAGTAGCCTGGGATTGAACAGGATTGCAGCGGCGAGGAAGATGGCTGAGTGGCCGCAAAGCGAGAACAGCTACGGTCAATCTGGGTCAACTGGCTGGCTGAATGAGGATGGCTGGGCTAGTTATAATCAATTGGTCCTTGGGCTCAGAATTCCAAAAGTTAAATATATATAATATAATATAATATAAAGTAACAATTGATCCATTTTCTTTTCTATTTATCTAATTCCACCATTGCAACAGCAGTACTGCAGCATTACATTAACACGTAAAAGGATCGTGACTGAGCTGAGCTGCTCCATGAAGTCAAGCAGAATACTATGCTAAAGGGGACATAAAGTTAAAACAGCAATTATAATTATTTGTGTCTGAATGGTGGTCATGGAGGTGTGGGGGGGCCTTACCTGGGCCCCAGCAGAAGAAGAAGGCAGAGGGGTACAGGAGCATGCGGCGCTCAAGGACGCGGAGCGTCGCCCATTGTTGGTTGCCACAGAAACCACTGGAGCTGATGCAGCGGCAGTAGAGGGAGCGAGCCTTTCCCATGAGCACCTGGGTGGATGACGCACACAGTGTTCCTGAGCAACAGACCCCACAGGGCATGTGTGATATTGGCTTGGCTAGGGGCAGATCTGGTCAAGGTGTGAATTATTAATAGGTAATACATGCTGACAAAATCAGAATTCATATATTCGTCCATATACAAAATAACAACTAAACACTCAATATATTAGAGTTTGTCTGTCCTGGTATCTCATTTACTCTAGCACTTGTAATGTTGTGCAAAAGTGCTAGAAACATTTTGGAGATTTTGGCAAAAGCCAGCCAGATGATACACACCACGATGCCCACAAACGTGAGGAAGAAGGCAGCCAGGAAGATGGCAATAGTGTAGACATGAATGAGCCGGCAAGGCAGGGGCTCCTCGGAGCTTGTAGAGACTGGGTACAGTGCTTCTGTGTGCATTAGGAGGCACCTGGCCAATTAGGGGTAAGAAGGAGAACAGTCAAAAAATTGGTCAATCTGATTGGACCTTTCTTATGACAACGAGAAGCTACATGCTAACAGTGAGTTTGTTATCATAAATCCGTAAACTGTGAATGTAGACTTCAAGACATAATTATAATGAAGAAAGCACTGAGCAAGTATTACTTCATATTATTATGCTTTCTTGTAAAGATTCAGCATTTTAAACTGGAAAGGCTATAGTTCTAGTTACAGATGGATACAAGGTACTGATGAACTTACTTGTAAGGCTGACTGAAGTTGGCAAAGCATTGGTCAGAGTTGCTCACAGCAAACACTGGTACCATCAGCAGCACAGGGACCACGCTGCAGGCAGACAGAGATAAAGCTTTAGAGCTGGGAGTTGGGCCACCATCTGGCCCTATTAGTGCAGTAGTACAGAGTACAGGCAACAATAAATGAGAGACCTGAATGACCTGAAGACTGACCTGAGTGTCAATGAGGGCAATGATGTTGTACCACTAAGAAAATCCATTTATTAAGCTATAAATGCAGGTTTTTCCAATGGAAACAAAAGTAAAACTGTAAAATATCTTATTGCCAATTTCAACAAAGCAAATTAGGAAATATAAAAAATATGTATGGATTGAAAATAAGCCAAGTATTCCTATCTCTCTAGATGTTATGGGACAGAACATAAAGCAATTATACTCCCACCACAGCAGGTATATTTAATGTATGGTTTACTGTAAATATGTTTAAGAAAAAAATCTCTCCTCACCATGACAAGATAACCGTGATGCTGCCAAATGTACCTTCAGGGAACTGAAACGGAGGTAAAATAAATCATATGAGGACCGTGGCTTAAGGAAAGGAGCTTCCCCAATTGTGTTGTCTTACGTGTCATGCAGGCACCAGTCAGAAGGGCCTCTTAACTAAAAGGGAAAGCTGCTGCACTCGCCACAAAATGGACCAGCCCAAGCAGGTGAAGGTTTCACGGGTTCTGCGTTTGTTAATATTACATGCACATATAATTTAAAATGAATTTATAATGTAAAAACAGTTTAAATAGCAAGGAAAAACCTATATTAGGTTAAGAAGTTAAGAGCATTTTTTGGATTGTAAAAATTTGGTATCCCTGTAGAAACCCATACAACAAACACGCAGACTGAATCTGGTGGCCACAACAAAGGAGGTGTCAGGAAAAAACTTTGAAATACGACATGATTTTGCTTCACGATTATGCTGCATATCAGTGACTCTCTGTGCCCGCTAAACATGGCAGATGACAAGCTGGGATTTCTTTGCTGTTCAGACACACAGTGCAGCAGGTTGCTGGTCCTACCTGTGCAGGGAAGCCATTCAGCCTTCTGCAGTACTTCTCCTTCAGACCCCTGTACAGCACCCACACATAATTCAGGGTGTAGAAGAAGGAGGACATGTAGAAGATCTGTGGACAAAGATACCATGTAATGGACACACAGGTGAATGTGGATTATGACATCATTATGAAAGCAGCTGGGTTCACCATGACTGTTAAACAGAAGACCTTCTCAGAAAAGGTATGGCAGCTTCATAAATGGAGCCCTAAAGTGAATTCCATAAACGTCATACTGTAGCTGATGACCTGTGTGTGATTATCTAATCGGCTCTGAAATAATCAGGTAAAGGAATCTTAGACACAAGTTTGGAGCTGATTTCACAGACACTGGCGTTCTGCATTAGACTGCCTCAGTAGGTATTAGATGTTTATTAGCACAGAAAACATCAGATTAACTGCAACCATGTACACATGACAGAAATCGTTCCAGCACCATTAGAAATGTCAACATGTCTCTATTGCACTTGCTCCTGCCAAATGAAAATGCCAATTTTTTTGGGCTTTGGCATACCGTCCAGTGCAGTGTTTTCCAGTGTGTCTGCTGCAAACAATTACACACCCAGCAGGAAGCTGGAGACGGCGTGGCAGAGCTCTGGGGCATCTCTGCCCCTCACCTCCGCAATGCCTCTGCTCCTCCAGGGAGCGAGGTGTGGGCACAGGATATCCTACTGGGGGGGGAGGGGGGGGGCACGGCACCAGCACAACGCAGAGGGGACTTGGGAATGTCAATGCTAGCCCTACACTTCTGTGTCCAGACTTTAAAAGCCAAAAGTTATTCAGGGACATGTTAGCCACACCCACAATCATTCAAATGGGGGGGGGGGGCTGTTTCTACCCTCTTCCCTTTGTGAGATCATTTAGAATGCCTAGACTAATAAAAATTCACATATTCTATAAAATATCCATCCATCCATCCATCATCTCCTAACTGCTCAGGGTCATGACGGGTCCTGGAACCTACATTCTATAAAAATACATGTGAGTAACTATAACTGAAATATAATTAACTGTTAACTGTCACGTTTCAGGCTGTGAGCATCCTGCAAATCAGCAGTGCAATGCAACATAAACATATCAGCTGAATATGAGAATTTGCCAGCCTGCGTGTACTAGGGTACAGTATGACTTAGTCTGACACCATATGACAAAACACCTAGGACATTTCCTTCATGGACATTGCACTTGGCCAGCAAAATCAGTTCCAATGAAATTATTGAAAAAAAAAACTTCCAGTGACAAAGGGGACAAACATATTAGATGCATCCCAGTGACTAGCAGGACTTTTCAGGACTGTCAATGACGTCTGGAACCTCTTGATAAGAATTCAGAGAGGAGAGTCGTTCGCATGAGTGCCAGCAGAACGAGACCAACCAGAATGATGAGTACCATTCTGCTTCAGGTCTGATTAACACCCGCATGTGACGTGATATTTTCACATTGCATACATACAGGCATGTATTGCATGCATGTTTGGTTTGTAATGTCGGGTTGACTGAATCTCACTGACAGAGCAAGAGTTACATAAGCAGTAAGTAAGTAAAATAGCCAGTGCAGTGGGGATGCTATGCTTTTCTAAGACTCCTGCACCTTTTAATGCCTTCCTGTTCACACTGCTTTCATGGCAGTGGAGAGCACATTCAGCATTTCCATCCTGACATCTTTTCATCGCTTCCCTGAATCTACAACTAGGTGGCCCTAGTGAAAATGGAGCTGTGATTGGTCCATACCGGAGACCTCCAAAGTGGGTCAGCCACATACACCCTTTTAGTGCCACCATCAAAACGTGGGCATGGGAAGGGGCAAAGATTTACCGCCCCACTTCAATTTGCAGGCTGCCCTACTTTTGTCTTGCTGGGTGGGGGGGGGGGGGCAGGAAATCTTTGGAAATATAACAAAGTGGATCAGACAAATGGTTGTACCAAATATAAAAAATAGACAAGGTCTGTATGATGTGTTTGTTGCATTTCTCAGCTGATTAAACATGTCTGGCGGGTGACAACGGTCTGCCATTAGTTTTTTAGCCAGCAATATCTTGGAAGGCATTATATGAGCTGCTAATATGTTATTTTCAGTGATTTTATACAGTATTATAGTATTATTATGGTTAAGTTACAGTTAAGTTATATTGTTTACACACACTGCAGCTTCCATCACATCTGACTCTTAGTGTAACACTTAGTGAGTCACTGGACATGGAATCCATCTGGCTAAATCCAACACAGATGTTCCCCAAACGAGCAGCACACACCACAAACTCGCAGCCTGGACAATTATATTGTTCTCTGCGTAGGAAACAAACAGAGGCACGCCCATATATTTCAGGACAACTTTCTCAGAGAAGCAAAACTGTTAACTTTTACCATTAGGTTATCAGGCCAGGAGTAGAGCACGGATAGAGGAAAATAATATAGTAATATATTACGAGGAAAGTTTTTCCCTGTTTTTCCATAATTTATGTGGCCTAAGTTGCAGAGTGAATGTGCCACTGGGAGCCCACTGACCTGTTCCACAGTGTGCAGGTTTTGGCAGGCACAGGGACTGGTGCGGGGCTGTGTGAAAAGCAGCGCCCCAACGAGCCAGCTTAAAGCCAGCAAGAGGTCTGCCAGGCTGAGGAAGAGCAGCGGACGGACCTGCGGGTCGAGTTGAGAATGAAAAGATAAACCGAGCCGATAAGAGCCGCCCAGCTATCACTCCTGCATTCTCCTCATCCTACACATTTTCTCCCAACAGAGAGACATCAGTCAGACAATTCATGTGCAGAAACCACATTCCTTTAGCGGCAGTAAGCTGAAGACGTACTCCGGCAATTGCAAATCTTAAATCATCTTTCGCAGTTTTGTTTGTCATGTCTGCTTTACGAATTTAGCTAATTGCTAACCCCATGACTATCAATGCAAAAAACATTTTTTATACGTTTCACATATTAAAATGTATAAGATTACACATTTTTGAAGCATTATGAAACAAGGGCAAAAATGAGGAATAATAAGAATAACAAACCGTGAATAACGAACATTGAACAATATTTATGACAGCAAATACGCAGTAAGACTTCATACTTTGAAGATGCATTTTTGAGAAAGTGGGAAATTGCATATGGAGAAATTTGCTACGGGATGAACGCAGGTTTAACCACGATACATGCTTATTACTTAGACTAAAACGGCAGGATCATGGTAGAAAGTCCGTTACCAACCTCACTTGTTCCAGTTAGATTCTGGAAAGTTGTGTAAACAATGATGGACCCCGAACCACAAATACTAGAAAAGAAAATTCGAACAATTAGTTTCTTAAAAAAAAAAAAAAAAGTATAGTCCTACATGAAAAATTCTAATTATATTTATTTCGTGGTGCAACGTCTTTACCTTAGTATCGCCATGATCAACTGTATCCATTGTACTGCAGCATACGCCTTGACAACAGAAAATAAAAATTATTTGAAAATACTTGTCAGCAAACATAATCTTTCGGCTATTTCTCACAACTGCAATAACAATTAAAATTGGATCATAAACACGGCAATACAGATTATCATCCCGAACGTTTATTTTACTGCTTGACATGGTAAATGATAAGAAAAACATATTTATGGCTTGACATTGCATCCAAAAGCAACTTCAAACCTGTACTCTAAATAGAAACTGCCACGACAATATGCGACTATAATGTGTTTTAAATTAATTGTATATAGTTCTAAACTTGAAAAAATAAGAAATTGACTGCAAGCGCCCCGCTTCCGATAATATTTCAACTGCAACTATTCAATATGACCCCGATTACAACAACTAAACTTTAATGAATCTTCCTGCCTGACATGTATATATATACTTACGTTTGTCCAGTCCCCCACTGGCAGTGTTATGTTTTGCAGTGTGTCGTTGGAGAGAGACGCTTGCATGGTTCGCATTAATATACAATACAATTTCAATGGCACGAAACTCACTGCCGATCAGCAAAACTTGCTTTTACATTAAAAGCAACTCAGTGATCAGCATTTAAAGCTTATCTCAGACCTACTGAAATGTTTAGTTTCCCTCTCAGCATTCAGATGCACTTCTAGTTAAAACCAAATGCCCCACCCACAAAAGTCCTGTTGGTAGTGGGGGGAATTTCCTTCATACTAAGGGCAATTCGGGTCAACAGTGCTTTTATCTGATCTCTAAAGCCGTAAAAGTACATGTCGATTTTGTACTGAAATGTATGGAAAGACATAATACTTACATGTACTCTAAAATGATACTCATCCTGTCAGCCATTACATGTTTATATTTAAGTGATTAAAGCCACGAATTAAAACCTAATATTTTTCAAGCGAATGTCCATATTTGTCCACCCATCTGTCCTGCAAACACTTATTCAGTCTGGGGCTGGGATTTGAACCATGGAAGGGTTAGGCAGCACTGCAGCACACAGCCACCTGTCCATGCTGATCAAATGTTCAATACTTTGATAAATCCACATGTATCGCAGAACAATCACTAGTTAAGGCTTGGAAATGGAGTATAATATATTTGTAGAGTGTGGGGACAGTGGAGGATAAAGTAGCTTCATTATATTAGCATTGACAACATTCTGGCTTAAATATGGATGTGCATGTGTGAGCGAATGGTGTGTGAGTCAATGGTGTGTGACTGAATGGTGTGTGACTGTGCCCTGCAATGGGCTGGCCCCCATCCAGGGTTGTTCCCGGCCTCGTAACCATTGCTTCCGGGATAGGCTCAGGACCCCCCGTGACCCAGTTGGATAAGTGGGTTGGAAAATGGATGGATGGATAGCTTCAATATGCTAAGAGTTTGTGCACTGTAAAAAAGAAAAAGTTAAGACAATTTAAAATTTCAAGGCAACTTACTGCACTAGATTTTTTAGTTTTGAGGGCAACCTATACATTTTTAAGAAAATCACCTATTGTTATTCCAAGTAATTATTTTTCGTTCAGATAATTTCTCTTTCATATCTATAAAAACTTCAAATGTTTAATTGTACATACTAAGGATTGTTCCAACCTATTGTCTTTTCTTAAGATTCATCTTTTATATGTGTAATGACTTAATTTGAGTTTAGCATACTAAGGCTTCACCCATTGCAGTACCCAGGGGGAGAGAAACAGTGCCCAAAGATGTGCAGGACTTGACCTAGCAGTTTTTAGGTCAGAGACACAGAGGTTTAACCCACTGAGCTACATGCTGCCTCCTCTGGACTGGGATGCTGCCAAAATTCCAAACAGTTATAAAACTGTAAACAGTGTTTTTTTGTTGGCACCTTATTCAGCTTATGCATCATATACTTGAGTATGTGGCTCAGTGAGCTAAGCCTCTCTTCATGGACTAAAGGTCCCTGATTCAAGCCTAGTATTAGCACATATGGAGGCCCTTGATCAAGGCCTGTGACCCCCAGCTCCCTATAGGCACCACAACAGGTAGCTGCCCTTCACAGTCAAGTTTGCTGTCATTCCCCACAGGGATCCTCAAAATGCGTGTGCTATCATAAACATGCTCATTGAACTTTTTTGTTATCTTCATATTTTTATCTTCATATAATTCTTATGTTTAATTTAAAAGTTTTTACGCATAAGAAAGATAAATCATCTGAACAAAAGAGAATAAGCTGGCTTGGCACAACTTTTGTTGCTTGTAATTCTTAGTATATAAAACTAAAAATGAGAAGTTTTTATAGACATGAAAGATAAATTACCTGAATAAAAAATAATTAGTTGTCACAACAATAGGTGTTTTTTTCAAAACTTAAAAGTGTGAGTCCTCAAATCTCAAAAATCGAATGCAGTAAGTTGCCTTGATATTTTAGGTTGTCTTAATGCCTTCATTTTTACAGTGTGGTCAGTGGTACTGGTGCACTCAGAGGGGAGGGAAATCTAAAATCTCTTCACGTTGTTGGAATATTAACGGACCCAGAAGCAAAAACAAGGGTCCAAAGTACAGCTCTGAGGCGGTATCACTCTCATTCGATGGCTTTATTTGCAGGTGTGCCTGGCATTCCTTAATTTCCTGAAACTTTCAGCTCTTATCCTCCTTAAACTCCTTACTTAAAGAAATATGTATTCATTCTAATATTTGTAAAGACTAGACTATACAGGACTGAAAGGTTACATTGAAAATATTAAATGACCACCCCAAAGCAGGAAACCATTGTCACAATAACGTTTAAGGCACTTTAAGGCTTTATTTTTGCTTATCGCAGCATGTGCTAATTTCACCCACCCTGTATTTTGAACTTTATGTCATCGATATAAATTATGTTTATTGTTATTACAATAAAAAGAAAATGGGTCAAGAAAAATAGTCACCTGACCTTATCACCTGTGTTTGTTACGCTGCTGAAAACAGTTATTAATAAGGAATTCCCATTATATGGCATATTCTGGGCAGTGGTGGCTTAATGGTTAAGGAAACACACTTGTAATTCAAAGATTGCAGGTTTGAATCCTTGAGCAGCAAGGCACCACTGCTCCCCGCGCACTGAATTAGCTGACCCCTGCATGCCACATATGGGTTAAATGCAGAGAACGCATTTTGTTGTTGTGTCAACAATGACAATTAATCACTAAATTCTAATTCTATTACTATGATACATGGGTCATAGTATATGTGTCACAGTCACTGCATGGAAAAGTAGTAAACAAATTCCTCTACTTACAAATGAATTATGTTCCAGATGGCCATTTGTAACTTGAAATGTTCATAGGTCGCTATTCAGCATCATTTTAATGGTATACGCAAGTACAAATAAATAGGATGCTGGGAGTTCGCACGCTACGCTTCTGCGCGGTGGGAGTAGCGGGCAGAAGTCGCAGGAGGCGGAATTGGCGTCCAGAAAAAAAATTTGACGTTGCGGACAGGAAACGGGAGCCCAAGGAACAGGAATTTGGATTTATGTCTGAATGTTTCGTTTATATGTCTGAAAGTTCGTAAGTAGAGGAGCGTCTGTACCGTATTTACCGTTCATTGAATTTATTTTATTCATTTTTATGATATAACAGTGAAAAAGCACGGGAGTTTTAGCTCCTGGAACGACAAAACTTATAGTCACGTCCTCCCTCACAAAACTCATAATTTCATAAAATGGACAAACACAGAGAGCATGAGGCTGATCATGTTCCACTCCTGCTCCTTTATTAGCCCGGTCATCTTGGTGTATTAAAGTGCCTGTCCTGCTTGGTTCTGTAGTCAGTCATTGCGTAGATGTTATTGTGTGTGGATTTGTGCTTACTTTATGCCGCCTGGTTTTTAGTTTTGTTTGTGGTATTTCCCTGTTTTCCATGGTCTTGTTCCCTTTGTCTGCTTAGTTTCTTTATGAAACTTTCTTCATGATCGTGGTCTTAGTGTAGTCTGTTTGTTTGTGCAGTCCCTTTATTCTCTAGTTTTTCCGGGGTGAGTTCACTTCAGTTGTCCAGTACACCCATGATGTCTTACAGCCGCTCAGTGCATTGTCCCTCTTTTTGCCTGCATGAGGTAGGGTCATGTAAAGTAGGCTCTACAAGAGTGATAAACATTTACATTAATTTTTATTTAGTAGGTGACTTTGTCCAAAGCAACAATAGCAGATCGTGCTCTAACAGGAGAAGCAGAGAGCCCTTTGGCAGACCAGTATGATGACTCAGCACTCATCTCTAGTGGTTTTCTGTCTGTCTCACAAGAAGTCAGGCTGCAACTGCAGTGCAGATTTCATTGTTGCACTCCAGGTCACTCCTGGCTAACTCACAGGTCTGACAGGCAGAACATACCATCCAGCAGGAAATCTGCTGAAGAGATGGCTTACTGATCCCATTTCTCCACTTCATATTTATCTGAGGACATAAAAGTCATGAAAGAGGTATGTGTTATGGGTAAAAGAGTTTTGTGGAAGACATGAGGGTGTAGCTTTATTGCCTGAAACCTAATACTCAAGTGATTTTTCATCTTAGCTTTCCAGACCATATATACAGTATAAGCTACATACTGTGTAGCCTTTACATCATGTAATACAGTGGTACTGCTCCATTGCAGTAAGTTGAGTTGTCGTGTCATTTTAACATCTCAAAAGATCAAAGTGACAGGTATATTAAGTACATTGGCCTACTGTAAGAACAACTGGCTGATTAACTAATGTCCTCTGAGTCATCTTCTCACTTACGGTGGTGCTATTTGTACAACACTTCGTGTTCATTACCAGTAAAGCCGCTCATTTTTGATTGAAGTTACTTACTTAGCCCCGACGATTCTGAACTACCCATATCGAAACTATTCTTTGTTTATATTGTCAGTTTCAGGGCTGAAATTGGGCTAATCTAACATTTCAGGCCCTTTCTGCACCACATTTCCAACAATGGTATGTATTTTCGTTACTTTTGTAACACTGGAACTGGTATGGTGTTACGCATAATTCATTTTATATGTCTTGTGAAATCGGAGAGTGCTAGGTTCGGTGGAAGAGTGCTGTAAGACAGAGACTGTGAGCGTAAACCAGCATGAAGGCTGTTTCTCAATGTTCCATGCAGCTGTGAGGGTTGCTGTTTGGGCCAGACCCTATGAAGTTCTGCTGTGCAACGGAGTGTATCGAAATTAAGTTGCTCAGTCCGGGGCTTGCAGCTGTCAAATTGCAACTGACAGGACTGCGTTCACATTTTGAAATGGCTCTGAAGCAGGTACACATAGAGAGGCAGCATGGGGGATGAGGAGCCTGCAGTGTAGCATTATACATGTGTACTTTGTATGTTCTCCTCAAGCTTGTTCCTGTTTCCTCCTGGCATTTAAGAAGCCTCCCACAATGCCAAAAATGCAGGTGACTCTAAATAGGCCATGATATGTGATTGTACGTGAGTGTGCTCTTTGAAGGACTGGCGCCCCGTCCAGAGTGTGTTTGCCGGGAGAGGCTCCAGTCTGACTATGACTCTGCACCGGATAAAACGTCATGGAGGCTGAACAGGTGGATTCTTGAAGCCATGAAGCAGAAAAGGTTTACCACGGTTTTACTACAATTTCTGTACAAGCACTGACTTGTAAATGTAGACATTTAGCTTCATAGTTCTTAGCTCATTTAGGGCACCGAGCAACATACTCTGTGACGTCTTTGTGAGCAATGATTCAATAAACCCGAACATCTTGGCGCATGATATCAGCGAGGGTCAATGCAGTAAAAGCCTGAGCAAGAAGATGTGAGCGCAAGCCGAGTGAACATTAACCCAATGGCTGTCAATCATGCGCAGGAAAAACCAAACAGAGAATATTTCACCCAGTCTACTGTTGGAGCAACAACATCAAAGGAAAACCAGACAAAAAGGAAGTGAAAGCAGACAAAAGTTATTTACATGTAACTAAAACACTATTTTTAATCCTACCTACTTTTAGCAGCTGTAATAAAATGACTTGTAATGCGTATATGTAATACGTACTCAGGAGTTAACTCAACTGTCTTGCATACATCTGTGTGGAACAGGGCTTGTGGTTTTCACATGTAGCTTTCCACAGAAAGCAGGAAAGAGGAACAGGGCGGTAATCTGTAAGTACAGAAGGTGTGAGAGGAACAATAACATCAAGCAGGAGGTTGGGAGGGTCCTCAAAACCACCCCACCCCACCTGCCTTTCCATGCCAAGCTTCATTGCATGTCTCTCATTGGGTTTTTCCAGTGGTGTCCGCTTCTTCTTCCTTGTGTGATTCCAGGATTCCAAAGCACCCAGAACAATAAAATCTGAGCACACAGTAATGGAAAATTCCCCAAATAAGATTAAACCCAGACATAAAGGCAACATTATTACGTGCTTAACTCTGGAATAACGTGGGAATTCCTCTCACATGCCAGAAATAGCAGCAGTGTGGGTGAAAGGGCACCTTTAGTATGACCATACCTATAACACCTGATTACTTTGCAAAAGGATTACTTAGTGGAACTGTGCCTCTGAAATGAGGAAACAAAATACGAAATGCATTTAGACTAGAGATGCACCGATCCGATATTCGGATTGGTATCGGCGCCGATCCAGACCTATTTGACGGATCGGGTATCGGCAATCAATCCACGTCCTATAGTTACTTATTTCGTTTTTGGCAATTTCTAAAAATATAGGTCCTATTTCGTGTTAAATTTATTTATAAAACTGATCACATGACAGCTCATTCCCATTTTACGTTTTTTTTTTTGCGGCATTCAAATCGAACGCTGACCCCGCTCCTCAGTCTCAGCTGCTACTCAGTGGGTGTGAGTATAGTGACTTCTGCCTGCTGTGACATCATGCGCATACCCTTCGCAGTAGGAGGGCGTAAGACAGACAAGACGTGACGATCGGGGGGTATTTTACGCTTTTAACAGAAACTAATAGCACAGCGATTTGCAGTCTTGGTAAAATGAAGTTTTGAGAGGTGGGAATAGCGTTTAATGGACAATCCCACTTAAAGCGCAAACAATTATGCGAGGGAAAAAAGCAAAGGATGATTTAGGAGTCTAACTTCGACAGTTTTGCGGACTCACTGCAGCTTGTGACACAATAGGGGCTGCTATCGCAACAAAGTGTAACTGAGCTGACGTGTTAAAATTAAGCATTCGCCACTTGTGTATACTTTGAAAATATTCATATTGAACTGCAAATGCCTCAAAAACGTTTAAAACGAGACGTACAAACGAGGTGGAACAGTACATTATGTATGTTTATAGTAGCCTAAATTAATATTTCTAGTCATACATTTTTTCCATCTGTATTTACTAGCTTAAAAAAATAATATATAAAGTATATCAAAGTAAAAAGAGTTGTATTAGAATCTGTATCAGTATCGGATTGGCCCATCCCTAATTTAGACACCTGAGAAGCAAGGAACTTCAACAGCTACAAAAGGAATTTGTTCCACAAACTTGCCGTTCTTCACTATGGTGAGTCTGAAACAACTCGACTCCTCCAGACTTATTGTGTCTAATAAGTGCTCCATAGCCATCACCATGCCAACTACATATGAATAACAGCTTGCATAGAAGAGTAATCTAGAAATTGGATTGTTTGCTGTAACCGTAGTTGAATTTTCTTCACCACGGTGGCGATTCGGCTGTCATCTCACTCACCAGTAACAGAATACAATGAAAGAGGGAGCACACCATGAGAGAGGGAGTATGAAAAGATGTAAGATTAATTTACATTATGTCTTTAATTGGATATTTTATGCAATGCCTAAAACCAACTTAGCTACATGGCTAATAATATATGGTTTTACAACTAGAAAAGGGGTTTATAGCTTGTTTATCAATCACTTCCCAGAGAGACTTGAAGTCTAACTTTGCAGTAGGGGGCAAGAATACTTCCCCTGTAAATTATACACCAGGGTTATTCAAATCGAGGTCCGAGCACTGCTGGTTTTCCAGCCTTCCTTTACCTGTCAGTCAGGTGTGAAGCCTCTGACCAATCGGAATCAGTAATTATTAAACAACTACCTGGGAGAACTGAAAACGAGACCTGGATTTGGAATCGAGGTCCAGATTTAAAGAACCCTGTTATATACTATACCACTCAAAGGTCTGCACACCTTTGTAATAACCTCACAGTAAAGGGCCACAAAGTAATGAAATAAAACATATCAAATATTGCAACAATCAAGGAAAATGTTTAAATTTTAGACTCTTCAAAACAGCCTCCCCATGACTTTTGATTACAGGAGTGCAGACTCTTGGGCACCTGAGATGCTTTTCTAACAGTCCTAAAGGAGTTTCCACAAACCAATCCAGCTCTATAAGGTTTAGGTCAGGGGATTGTGGGGGAAAGATCTTCTGTTGCAGCACTCCATCTCTTTCCATGATCACAATATAAATACTTAAG
>JABFEA020000043.1:35479476-35490498 GCA_019775915.2 Cyphomyrus plagiostoma
GTATCTCGCACTGCAGAGTGTGGTACCCTTGCAAGTAAAAAGAAGCGCTGTCTTATCCTCATTTGGGGCGGGGCGGGTGAAATAAACCCTAACACCCATGTAAATATATCTGCTATGCATATGTTGCACTGGCTTGTTTACTGTAGTATAAAAATTAAAATAAAAAATGTTGCAACAGCATGTGTGTGTATCTGCAAACACTTCTGTGCATGTGAACAATCTGATACATATTTTAGTATTATGGCAAAGCATACTAAAGATGGGGGTGCTTTTCATTATGCCCAACAGTGTGTAGTTGGTTAGGCAAAAATCTGGTAATATGAATGAAGTGTGTGCCATTTCATGCAAAAGTTTGATTTTGATAATGCTATGTGTAGTTTTGGTTGCAGTGCTACATTTTGCAGGATATATGAGGTATTTTACAGTTTGGGTGTGTGGTTTTGTGAATTGTGTTAAGTATTTTGATAAAACCAGACTAGTTTAAAAAATTGTGTGTTAGCAATTGGAAAAAACTGTATTACATGGTCGTCCACAAGTGTTGCATGAATTTCTTTAGACAGATTTGGTTGTCTTCTTCTTTGAGCACGTCCTACTCCAGGTCTTCCTCTACCTCTGCCTCTTCCTCAACCTTGTTCTCTCTGGATTCCTCCTTTCATCTACACTCTCCCTCTTCCTCTGACACCGTCCATTTTTGTTGAAAATGGGTGACCTGTTGCCATTTTATAGTGCTTGTAAACCTGCTTGGTGTGTCTATAGTTATGCATCAGTGTGTGCACGCCCGGTGGCTGTGTCTAATTGGTTCATGGGTGTGTTCATTTGAAAGCCTTTGCTTTGATATTGCAAGGAAGTAACATTATGATCGATTTCAGTGTCAAAGGTATATAAGTGTGTTTGGTGTTTTGCAAATCACTGTGTGTTTTGCAAATCACTTTGCAAAAAGTGTGAAGCGGTTAAAGTGCTTATAGTTGTGCAAATCTGGGCATGTGCTTTGCTCCTTGACTGTTAGGTTTTGCTAATTGTGGAAAAGTTTTCATTTTAGTGTGTAAGCAATCGCAAAAAACTGTAATAAAATTGATATACATACTATACTAATCGGAATGATCTGGACTCTTTAATTTGATGTAACTCTAACTTTTACGTTTTGTAGTCATCAACAAGAAGTAAAACAGCTGGAAAGGATGGAAAGTCAGTGGGCATAATTCACACTCACTGACCACTTTATTAGGTACACCCGTTCAACTGCTCGTTGAAGCAAATATCTAATCAGCAAATTATATGTTAGCAGCACCATATATAAAATATGCAGGTCAGGAGCTTCAGTTAATGTTCACATCAAACACCAGAATGGGGAAGAAATGTGATTTAAGTGACTTTGAACATGGCGTAGTTGTTGGTGCTAGGTAGGCTGGTATGAATTATATTTCAGAAACTGCTGATCTACTGGGATTGTCACAAACAACCATCTGTAGGGTTTACAGAGAATGGACTGAAAAAGAAAAAAAATACTCAGTGAGCAGCAGTTCTTTGGGTCAAAATACTTTGTTGATGACAGAGGTCAGAGAAGAATGGTCAACTGGCTCAAGCTAATATAAAAGCAACAGTAATTCAAATAGGCACTTGCTACAACCAAAGTATGCAGAGGAGCATCTCTTAATGCACAGTCTGGAACCTTGAAGCAGATGGACTACAGCAGCAGAAGTGAGTCTCACTCCTGTCAGCTAAGAATAGGAAACTTAAACTAATGTGGGCCTAGCTCACAAAAATTGGACAACAGAAGATTGGGAAAATGGAGATGGACCAGATGAATCTGTCGTTGAATGTTGTTGCTGACCAAGTCTGTCCCTTTATGACCACAGTGTACCCAGCTTCTACTGGCTACTTCCAGCAAGATAAAATGACACAAAGCTCATATCATCTCAGACTGGATTCTTGAACATGACAATGAATTCATTGTGCTCAGATGGCCTGCAATTACCATATCTCAATGCAATACAGCACCTATACGGGAACGAGTGTTTCAATCCTGGTTCCAGAGCCCAAGCCATGCGTCAAGGTGAGCCCGACTACATCTAGTTGGAACCTCACAGCCTCACGCACCAGCTCAGGCTCCTTCCCCACCAGAAAGGTGACATTCCATGTCCCTAGAGCTAGCTTCTGTAGCGGGGGGTCGGATCACCAGGGTCCCCTCCTTCGGCCACTGCCCAGCTCGCACTGTACCCGACCCCTTTGGCCCCTCCTACAGGTGGTGAGCCCATTGGAGGGGGGACCCACATGCCTTGTTCGGGCTGTGCCCGACCAGGCCCCATGGGTGTAGGCCTGGCCACCAGGTGCTCACCATCGAGCCCCACCCCCAGCTCCATATGAGATCCATGTTTTTACTTGTCACAAGGGGTCTTTTTGAGCCGCACTTCGTCTAGTTCCTCACCCAAGACCTGTTTGACTTGGGTGACTCTACAAGGGTCATAAAGCCCCAGACAACTTAGCTCCTGAGATCATTGGAACACACAAACCCCTCCACCATGATAAGGTCCTGACTCGAGAATGGGATACACACAATTCCACAAACCAAAGTTCAATTGGGGTGACAGCTTTTTGAGCAATAGTGCTGGAGAACGTAGCTCACTGGCAATGAATTTCTATTTGAAAAACTATAATTGGCAGTGGGCAAGTTTTCGCAATCATTCAGATCCAGATGAGAGACCTTTATCTTACCTGGTTGCCAATCGCTAGGAAACAGCGCTTACCCGCTGTAGCATAAGTAATCCTTTACTGCCATCTAGTGGTAGCACAATGAAAAAAGCCAGCAAAGCCTGTTAATGAACATCACTTTCAAGACTCACGATTCAAGAGTTCTTTATTATAAGACATCCACGCATAAGTACAGAGTGCGCTGAAATATAGTGTCCCTTGCTGCAGTGTAGTGCATATGTGCAGAGTAGTGCAATTAAAGAATGTGCAAATGTAAAAAGACAGACAAATAGCAGCATTGTTGGAGGATATATTTTGGGGGGGTCTGATGGGGTGGCGACAGTCTTTGGGTGGGGGGGTGACTAGCAGGGGCAATGTCCATGCTTTAGGGCCAGGGGGTACTGAACAGCCTCTTCCAGAACCTTCTGCCACACGGCCAGGGTGGGGGGTGGTGAGAAGTCAGTAGGTTGGGTGGGAGGGGTCCAGCACCATGCTGGGGATGACATGCTTTCTGTACAGGTCAGTGATGGGTGGAAGAAGAGACACACCCAAAGTTAAGTGGTTTGCTCAATCATTCATTTCCAGATCTGCATCTTTCTACTTAATAGAAGAGTAAAATCTCAGTCTCAGTCACTCATTAACTAGCCAGTTTGCTGCTCAGTCCTGACCCACAGAAATTCTATTCCACCTCCTTGTTTCACACCCTCTAACCCCCATCTAGGTGGTGCTCCTTCTCATAGGAAGAATGCAATTTTTACAACAGACATGATACTTAAAAATGTAGCATATATTTCTGAATCAAAACATTTCACCACAGACAACTAATTCTTTCCATAGATACATTTGTCCATGTATGAGCAGGTTGAATGCCCTGTTCGTAGGGTCTCATTTTGTCGGTTTTATTCCTATACTGCCCTGCAGGGGGCATTAGCACATTGAGAAAATCAACACTATGGGCGATGTGTTATTCCGCAAACTATCTTTGCTGCCCAATGAATAAAAACTGTCAAAGAAGGAAGAAAGGTGACTGAACAATAAGTGTGGACATGGAAATAGATCTGAATATCTTTCTGGATTCAGCCAGGCCAATTGACAGACATTGTGTGAGTGTTGATGACAATTTTCTATGTCACACTTTATCAACATGTTTGACTAAAGGTTTTTAGGCACAATAGGGATATAAAGAGATGCGACTCATCAAAAATCCTGCATGAATAGTCCCAGGCAGAAGGTAAGCAGTAGGTAGCTGAGCGGAGACGGTCCAACCTAGGGCTACGGTGAAATCTTCAGAGGGAGCCTCCCCCCCAAGCTTTGGTAACCAATTTCACTTGTCTTGAATGCTGCACATTGTGGGGGGGGGGGTGCAAGGGGGTGCCAGGAGTGAAGCTTGCCTAAGGCAGCAGCACAAGGGCTTTGATCAGTCCTGTGGCTGCAGAATCTAATGAAGGTGACTGGTTTGCGTCCCAGTAGGGTTATACTGATACTTAACAGGCTGAACAGTGTAAAATGGCACAGCTTCCAAAGAGAATGTGGTGAATTTGTTTTGTGGGGAAGACCCTGTTTTAATTATGGTTTCAGAGCTTCGTGGTGGATATGTCTGTTCAGTTTGTGGCACTCAGTTTATCCAGGACCAAGTTGACCAAAATATCGCTCTAGGGTAATGTGTCTCACTTGGGATGTGGAGACACTCTATCCCAATATATCAAAGGCATCCTGTTCTCACAGACACAGTCATGAAAAGTGCTTTAAAGAAACACAGGTACAAACACCAGTTCTGCTAGCTAAAATATCTTCATAATATTCTAATAGCCTTTTACCAGCTCTCACTGTGATAGGCTTTAATGTACTTATGATTTAAATCTCCTAGGATCATGTTCTTAGTCCTGAGCACCAAAGCACTGCTGTTTCCATTAAAACGATGTGCACTTCAAGGACATGCATAAAAACAGGACTATCCCGTTTCTGTTTCAGGGGGCGCAGTTCACCAGTCTGCACGGGTGCTAATCTGGGTCAGGCTGAATGTAATACCTCCATTGCTGAGCCTGGGGAGAGGATTTGGACTGTAATATCCCAGGAGAAAGCCCATTATAGATTGATTTTGCCTGTATGATGGTTAGACAACTGATGAGCTAAACCAGATGGAATGAAAATCTGTTTGGGAAGAACCAACAGCTTCATGGTCAACCTGCAGGGTTAGTTAAACGCTAACGGCTGCAGGTCCTGGTCTGCTTTTGAACTCTGGAGATCATTTGATGTTGATGTTCTACTAAGCCAGATGTATTATTCTAACCTCTCACTACATGCATTGCTAAAATAATGGCTGTTTATCAATGCTCATCTTTGCATTTAGAGAAGTTTGAGGAACTAAAGACATGTTCAGTTTTCTATATTACAAATGTTTTTTTGAACAGCTGCCTGTGTCCTGACTACACCAGGTTGTCACAGTGACCATGCAGTGGCCGGACCTGATAAGCAGGTGCGCCTTTTCTGCCAGTGCTGACACTGAATTAATATTTGTCCCAATCCCAGGGATTAGAATCCCTGTGCTAACTGTGTGCGTGATTACGAAGCCTGTCAATTTGAATTAGGGAGAAAGGAGTGGAGGATTTCCTTCCTGTCGTGGGGTGAGGACTCGGGCTTCTACAGGATCTACATGAGAGCCCTGTGGTTTTTATGTGGAGAGTTAAGAAAACCTGGCAATTTGGAGACAAAGGGGGGGATACATCGAGGGAGCTTCTTCTGGAAAGGTAATCTTTCATATTGTGATATTCTTATGACACATGGCACAGTGGATTGGGCTGTGGCTTCACACCTCCAGGGCTGTGGGTTTGACTTTGCCTGTTCCCTGGATCTTCTCTTTTCAACTTATTTGTTGTATTTTCCTCTTGCGGCTAAAAACATCTGCATAGGTGAATTGGTGTCTCCTAATTGCTCATCGTGTCATTTTGTGTGTGTGTGTGCGTTTGTGTACGTGCATGCATGTGTGTATGTGCGTGTGTGTGTGTGTGTGTGTGTGTGTGTGTGTGTGCATGTGTAAGTTTCCCCAACATGTGCGTGCGTGTTTGTGTGCCTGTGTGTGCATGTACATGTGTGTGATCAGGTATACACTTGTAATTTTACTGTTTTACTGCCTGCCTGTGTGCCTCATCAGGTGCAAACAGATTTCAGGAATAGGGGGACTCAAACCTGTGATTGTCCTGTGTGTGTTACATGAGGTGGCACTGTGGCTTACTAGTCAGCACTGTTGCCTCGCACCTCAGTGTTTAGTGTACGAGGAATTTGCATGTTCTCTCCACGTAGTGTGAGTTTTCTTGGGGAACACAAGTTTCCTCCAACATAGGGTGAAGTGTTCTTTCCCAGTTGCCTGTAATGCATGTCTTTTGTTGGACTGGCATCCCATGCAGGAGGTCCTATGCCCAGTGCTGCTTGGTATAGATTTCAGTGCTTGGAAGATGGATGTATATGATGCAAATGGCCAGCACAACACAGAGATGCTCAGGGTCCACCTCACTACTGTTAACCCCAGTGCCCCCCTCACCGTTGCAGATCCACCATAAAGAAAAAAGAAACCCAGGAGGAGAAATTCTGGCCTGCATTTACAGCCAACAAGATCCAGATGGGAGCAGATTTCCACAGGTGGGGCTGACAGAGTCTGGGGTCTTCATGGGTCATGACTAATTTATAACAGGATTACTATCCCCACCCTCCGGAAAAAAAAGAAAGATGAGTGTTAAAAATCCACTACGGAGCCATTAAGAGCTATTTCATTCTTAGAGGGGAGCAGATTCAAAAAAAATTCTTTAGATTATGGGAGAGTATAATGACGTACAGGCTGCATGGTGTGTAAAGGGAGAGTTTTATTGGTTGAACAGATCTGGCATTGTCTATTGTCTTAGGTTTACTAGGATATGTATTTTGGTTATTTGTATAATCCTGGGAAAAAATGTCACAATATTCACATTTTTAAACATCAGCCACCTTGAGCAGGAGGAGACGGAGAGGTCCGCGAAAGAATGTGAGGCATGGGGGGGCATCCTTTGGAGCCGGATCTGTGCCGGGGTCAAGGCCTACCATGAAAGTCTCCCCTGCTCGCAGAAAGCCCCTGAAACACACTGTTGTTATAGCTGGAATTTTCCATATGTCTGAAGATTTGTGTAATGTGTATTGAGGCTCTCCGAACTGACGTGACCCCCCCCCACCCCCCACCCTCCCAGGTGCAAGTGATTTTTCAGTCCCCTGTCCTCCTATATGTTTCTGTGAGAGGCATTCCTACTCTGTCCCAAACGCTTCCCAAAGCTGAACTGTCAGCTTTAATATATAACTTTTTCAGAATACAGCGATGGTTATAGAGTGATGTCCACCTGGGAAAGAGCTTGCTTGGGTCTGTCGTGGCCTGTTTTGGATGGACGGTGGACTGCATGTCCTCCGATGACATGTGGCTCGCAGGGTAACGGGAGCCTGAGACGTCAGCTGCGTGGAGTGATGATTGGCCCGCGGGAGTGAGAATGGTGACCTTGGGGACGAATGGTGCTCAAATGCTCAGCGAGATGCTCTTTCCTGCTGTTTTGAGAGAAGTTGACATATACAGTGTTGTGCAAAAGAAAATGATGCCTTAATGATCTTGATGTTGGTGTAAAACTATCATAGTATATCAATCAAAATGTGTTAGCTTAGCCATTCTAAAACCTCTTCTAAAGTGGTATTAGCATTGACCATCCAAAATACCCATGTTTTTGTTAACTCCCACCAACATACTATGTCTCACTAATCAATATTTATTTAAATAATTAAATGACCTGTCAGTGAAATGTAACATATAATGGAATGGTCAGGGGATCACTGAAGAGAGGACTGGATGTTCATCTAGCTATGTAACAAGTTATCAGTGACTTTTTGGAGAGATTCACAGGAGAGATCCTTGTGAATTATTTATTATTTTACTATTCATTTTCATATGTTCTTATGTGAAATTGTACTTTTCCCTGAGAAAATATACACTTATTTCCCTGATAAACGGTTTTAAACATAATTTCCTCTGAATGCCTAACACTTCTGCCTAATTTGAGAACAGAATGGTGTTTGGGATAGGTCATGCTGATGCTTTAGCACCCACTGATATACTTTTAATGTCATATAGCAAAGAAAAGGTACAACAAAGAAGACTCAAAGAGCAAATTTCCAAAACTGACTCAGCTCACAGGACATATTTCTGAGAAAATTCCTGTGGACTCAATGAGTTTTGGAAATTTAGTAAGAGGAACGAGTGAGTGTTTTAGTTCCCAGGAGTCTGACTTTAGGTCATTGGCAGTCTCATCTGAAACACAACAAAAATGCACTGAGTGGGTTTGGGAAATTTGCTCTTCAGTTAGCTGGTTTCATTTTAGCTTCCTTCTCATTTGCTCCATTTTTAGGTAAACCGAATGGAGGGATGTGCTGTGATGGACCAAGGCCCCCTTGCTGACATGGGGGGGGGGTTGTGATCCACTAGCTCTCTTCTCATTACCTCACCCTCCTGGAACTTTCCACTTGGGGTCCAACTCTCAAACAAACCTGCCCCCCCCCCCCCACACAGGAGTTTCCCTGACACCCCGTTTCCTGTCCAGGGGGTGTCTCTGAAAAGGGCCCCACTCTTCATCGGCAGCCGATAACATTTAGGGCCTTATGGAATGGCGTGCTCACTCTCTCGCTCACACTCGCCGTTTCTGTATGTTCAGTCTGGGTGCTACAAAGCCAATTAAGAGATACTTTGCATGTAACTTTTATAGTCAATAGGTAACTCCCATCCTTTCCCTCTGGAAGCTTTGTGTGCATGTTCGTGTCTTTTTGGGGGACAACATTTGAGAAATCCCCATGAATAAATGCCTTCACATTAAATAAAGAGTATTAAAAGTAGATGAGTGATTAGATAGATAGATAGATAGATAGATAGATGTACTTCCAGCTTGACCCACCCCTGTTATGATTAATCAAGTGAGCATCGGCAGCACAGGATTGTGGGTAGAATAGGACCAGCAAGAAGACACAAAATATTCTGTAGTGACATCCAGGAATTTGAGGCCTTTGGGGACCAGGATTTGCACACTGGTTCATCAGCACCTGCAGTGGTGAGGTTCACATAAACGGCACACACCCCTTTTCCATCAGGAAAGCCAATCAGAGAGGCCCGCTTCTGTGGCCATGTGATTGCAGATTACAAAGGCTGTTTGATTTCATGGGTGAGGAACGAACGGCAAGTCAGCCTAAAATTGCCAGTTTACCAGTGGGCAGCATGTCAGTGGAAGGGAGAGTGGGGTGGGTGGGGCTTTGCTGGAGTGTGAGGCAGCCGAGAGCTGGAGCAGTAGGTTAATATGGTTTGGGAAGAGGTCCATGGGTATCCACATACACACAAACACAAATGAGTAAAAAAACAAGAACTAACTTAAAGTAAGAAGAACAAACATAAAGTAAAAACATAAAAAAAAACCAACAGGGTTTGTTCTCAGCCAACTTGATGTATCTTTTATCGCTGTAGTTTCCTGTAAGGTCATGTTAAAGAAGGATCTTTGCTAGTAGCTTTTTAGTTAACTCTCAGATAGTTAACTAGCTAATGTTACTGTTGGGTAGGAAGCTCACTAGAAGAGTAGAGTGGAACCCCCGCATCCGCTAATTTGGTAACTGCGGTCTCAATGTAATTTATAAATTAAACTTTATTATAGGTATGTAAGTACACAGAAAACAAGTAATTCATAGTGCTCATTACTAAGCACTGTTCGGGATTTCTACCAGTAGACCTTGGACCTACCAGTAGACCGTGGTCGCAAGCCGCTACTGCACTGCAGTGTAATCCGTTGTGTGGAATGTTACCTACCCAAAATTTTTAATTGCCCCCCCCAACTTGAGTAGTCTAGATCTAGGCCTGTTATAAATGATCAAGTCTAGATGAATCAATTCCAGGACATTCATTTTGTGTGCCTGCAAGCTGCACCCCATCATCTCCTCTTGTGCAGACCCTCTGGGTAGTCAGTGCTTGTTTCAGAGACCTCTGCATCCACAAGGCAAATAAAGACTGAGGTGCGAGGCAGCTGAGATGGTGATTTACATCGTCTGCGTAGATCTCTGCATCTCATTTCTCAGGGACCCCTAAAGTATGTGTACTGTCTGTAATTTCTCTCAAGAGGAGAGGGAAAAAATGACAGGCACACGATTGCCCTTTTCCACACAGGGAAATCTGGTACTTAAAAGTATTATTTAGGAAAGACTGTCAGCATGAAAAGGAGACGTACAGATTTTTAACAACAACAATTTGTTCGGGTACATTTGTGCATGTATGCATGCATCCATCCATCCATCTTCGAAAGACTAATCCAGTACAGAAGCAGAGTGAATCTATTGCAGTAGGCATTAGGCAGGGGAAGCTGACTTTTTAAAAAGTGCCAGGAATAATTGTTCCTTTTGTTTTCCTTATGAAAAAAAGAATGTATCAGAATCTGATTCTGTTGTTGCTGTGTGAATTTCTGGATTCATTTGGGTTCATTTGTACGTGCATGAATTATGACCTGCTAGGGGAGAAACAAGCAAGAGCTGAAGCCAAACACGTCAAAGTGTTTGAGAGCATGTGTGCAGTAGTGAAGCCAAATGACAACCCTCACAACAGGAATCTGACATTTTTCTCCCCGACTTGAAAGTGCAATTAAAATTCACATTTAATTCATATTTAATGTTTTCATATTATAATGTCATCAACCCCCAACTTTTACAAAGGAAATACATTTTTACAATGGAAGAAAAATTATGAAGCATATAAATATGTTTAATACAGCACAATGTCTAATAATGTCTTTAAACTTTCATTCCTTTGAAGCTTGACTTTGCATGTCCATCAGTATTCAAAAATGATGGGAAATACATAGATGGAAAATATGTAGCTTCTTCAGTTTCATTGTACTGATCTATTTTTAGGGTGTGGATCTTAAAAATGGAGAGAAAAAAACTGGGAAAATTAAAAAGGATTATTCAAAAACTGTGGAGAAGAAGTTACTCCATTGCACAAAAAAGTCTGCTTCAGATCCCAATTTCTAAAAATCCTTTAAAGTCTTATTTAAGGAATGGTGAGTGTTCATTCTGTTCTTTCTCTTCACTGAAATGGCACGCAATCTTCTAGCCGCAGACAAGCACAAGATGTTCATGCCCATAATGACACATTCTCCCCCTGTCATAAATTTAGCCGGCTGATCTGTTGCCTATTAACTCTCTTTGCTGAGGTGTCGTGAGCGCAGTGGCTCTGGGGTGTGGGGGTTGAGGGGTAGGGGTGGGGGGGGGGGGGGGTGGGGGGGGCTGGCCCCTTTTGTGTAAACA
>JABFEA020000043.1:35553593-35568321 GCA_019775915.2 Cyphomyrus plagiostoma
TCCATCACCTTAAAGGACCTTTGCAGTTCTCTCGGATTTACTCTGCATATTGATCTGATCCCTTCCCGCTTCCTGTTACCCCTGGAAAGCAAGACGCCAGCGGAGCTCGCTGCTGTTCACTTTCTTGTTGCATGTGTCGCGTGGTTCAGCTGACTTTCACGCGCGATTCCTTGGTTAAGCGTGCAGGCTCACGGATTAATTAATATATAAACATTCAAATGAATGTGACTCCCTGAGTTGAGGAATTGAAAAAGGTGTCGCCCGGCTCCGCTCGCAAATGTCAGAACTAACAAGAACGTCCACACCGGTTACACAATCAATGAAAATATGTTGTAGGTGTAATACCAAGACTGTATTTGCATTTTTATCAGGAGCGACTAAATGTAAAATATACTACCACAAGCCAAATGGCAGCGAAAGCTGCAACGGATTTAAAGGCAAATCTACAATTATATTTAAGACACCCGGAAATGAATTTCAGATCAGACTTCCTCTTTATTTCCCACTTTCTTTCTAATGATTTATAGATATCTTTAAACATTTGGAGATACCCATAAATATTTAAGAATCTCTAAATCATTTTAAGACATTTACAATTCAATTTAAGACATCTTTAAATAACTCTTGGATACTTCTGGAAATACGTCTTACTTAAAATAACATTTCACGACATCGTCGTATCGTTGATTTACAGATATGTTAAAATGATTTACAGACCTTTTTTAAAAAAAAACACACAGAATCTCTGATAAATACTTGAATGACCAACAATTTTTATGGTAAAACAGGGTGTATTCTTAATTAGTCGTAATGCGAATAACAACATAGCTAAATGTGGAAAAAGTGGGGAACCGCTTCATGATAGCTCTTCCCAACTTCCCAAAAGGTTGTTTTTTTGTGGGTGCTCATGGTTTCTTGTGGTTTAAAGTCGGCCAGCCTCTTGCTTCATGGCCACCCATCCCCACTGAAATCTGCTCTACTTCCACAAAGGGAAACGCCTAATTATCATGCAGGATTTCTCCTCGTCATTAACGCGGCACACCTCCCATTGCAAATCGCTAATGCCTGTTTGCAGTAGATGGTAGGTGGCTAATGAAAGATTTCTGCCCGTAAGCACCATTAATAGGTTTATAATAGGCTGACACAGTTGGGCACGCGGGCGTAAGGGCTGCAGGGGAGTTTTTCCGCCATAGTTTTTCATTCGTGTGTTTATTTATTTATTTGCGGCCACGGTCCTGAAGCGTTTCACCGCAGGCTACTACATGCTGTCCACGGATTTTGCAGTATGATCCTCTGCTGCCCATTACTCCACAGCAACAGCTTTTGGAGTACTTGTTTATGATGCATTAACAGTTTCAATGAAAACATATTCCTAATCTTGTTGGGTTGTAATTAGCTAGCCTGGCCACATTCCACCATCCCTTACTTTCATGGGTTATGTTAGACGTATCTTTATAAAGGAGTTCATATGTGATTTTGAGCTCTGCTTTGTCTGTCCATTACCAGGTTCAGGACCCTGTGCCCTTAGTTTGTTAAACTCAATAGTCTACTAGGTGTAGACTACTGGAATGACTTTCCAGCTGGTTACCTCTGATTATTTGAATTGTGACTGCCGTGAGTCATCTGATATGCAGGATATTTCTGTATTGGCTTATTTAACCAGAATTGGTGAAGCCAGCAAATGTAAACAGCTCAAGACTACAGGCAGACATTTTACACGGCTCTCTGGATAAAACTTAATTAATAATCCTTCCCACTGATCTTTTCTGGCTTTTGTACCCAAATATCTGAGTGAAGGTACTGATGTTTAAAATAATAACAGTGATAAACAATAATAACAATGATAAAAATAAAAGCAAGGGTCTCAATATATTGTACATTCTATATTGAGCACTGGTAGATGTGTGAAAAGTCAGTTTACGCAATGTACGGCAACAAAAAACAAGATAGCTGTTATTATATTTGTTGTTTAATTTTTATTGTCAACGAGTTTGTAGTGTTACATCAGCAGTCCTGGATAGTTGCAATGATAAATTGTCACTATAGTATAAATACATGTATGATTACAACAGGACACTGACAGGGCTCCATCTCTTTACAAACAAGTCAAACAACCACTGCTAATGCTTCCATATTTGTTGAATGTTTTACATGACTGAGTGTAATAACAATATTTTGTTGGTTGTTTTATGCTGCAGTTATAATAATGTATCTAAACTGATAATGTTATTTTACTGTTTTATAGCTCGACGCAACATGTAAGAAAAACCATAATATTTTGTGAGCAGCCAAGGCCGCTTGAGCAAACAGAGAAATCCGTGTAACCCAGATCCTCACGCTACAGTGGGACTTCAATTAGTTATTAGCTGTTGCTATTTTTCATCCGCAGGGGGCTGATTGGCTGACAGACTGTGACTTCTCAGTGGCAACTCTTGACGCAGACGGGAGAGCCGGGAGAGGAAGAAGAGAAGAGAGCTGGAATGGACTGGGGTAATGTAATTACAGTATGGAAATGATGCTGATCGCTCCAGTAGCCAGAAGGACTATCACACCAAGTGTGAACCCCCCCCCCCCTTCAGCCCCGCAGCCCCCTGACTCTCATCAGTCTTGTGTCTTCCCCAGAAACCACCCAACCCCAGCGTGGGGTCACTTGTCTTCCTTGTGACCCCTTTGACGTGTCCCCTATGGCTATGGTCGAGTTCATCATTAAACCTTGGTTTCTGGAGGGTACTTATGCTGGTATCCTGGTTATTGGCCCCGACACTGGTAAAATGATACAAAGAGATTTAAAGGAGAAGGGAAGAGCTGGAAAAAAAGCAAAGCTACTGGTTCCAGCCCTGAAAAGTCTTTGTTTTGTTGATGCTCCTAAGGTGGCTGACCCCCAGCTGGCTTTTATTTTTGAATCTGAAAGAGAATGTGAATCAGAAATCAGTTGCTTGATTTTTCATGATCATTGTGACAAAAGCTTCTCAAAAGCAGCAAAGGGATGAAAGACTGGCTTTGTAAATCCAAGGTTTTGGAATAAGATCCCCAGAGGGTCTTACTGTAGTGTCCTTCAGCACAGGGGTACCGTGCCATAGACTTTAGCTAGTGTCATGAAAGATGTACAGTTTGCAGCTGCAGTTCAGAAACATTCAATCAAATAAAGACTGAATAGCCAAACTAAGACATTATTTCTGAAACCATATTGACTTGCCATGAGATATGAAGCCATATGATGCTGCCTTTAAGTCAAGATATCTCAGCAACAACTTAAAAACAAAAGACGAATATTCTGAAGATGTTCATGACATTATGAGCTAGCTTTAATAAAAAATTGATCCATTTTGAAATATATATTTTTTTGTTGTTGAATCTTTAATCAGTTATTACATAATTATTATTGAAATGGGGATGGCATATTATTTGTCCAATCTATAGAGCTGCACAATAACTTTAAAACAATATGACGACCATTTCTATGTAGCTTATATTAAAGTTTTGTTAAAATCCGTGACAATGAGGTCAGAAAGTGTGATGATTTGACATGGAATTACCCTTATCGCATATTGCACTGAAGTATACCAAACCGTAGTATACCTAAACAGTATAATGTGATGTGCCCTGCTACAGTGCATATCACACTGAAATATACCAAACCGTAGTATACCAAGACAGTATTATATGGTGTGCTCTGCTCACCGCGTTTAATAATGGCAAGTTTTTACAAATACATTTGGGTGTCACAAAATGTATGAAAAGGATCATACAGTACTCTTATAATAGTACTGAATAGCTGGAATCTGGCCAAATGTTTTGCCCGTCATCTGAAGCCCTGGTCAATATCGTGCATGCTCGATATAATATCCATATGATATAGCCCAGCTCTACTGTGCCATACACCAGAACATGAGGAGCCCATACTTCATGGACATAGTTAACATACTCCAGCGTTATGATACAGTTATGAATGTGTAGTCAATAAAATATTATAAACACTTATACAAAGATGTAGGATCTTTCGTGCTAACCAGGAACTGACTGTTTCTTTCTGCATGGTGCTATGGCAACCATGCTGGAATGAGAAGTCCCTGACAGCTGGATGATGACGGGATAACCACTCACCTGCTCTACAAGAGGACAGCTTCATTGAGACTCTCAGAGTAATTTATTACCTCTGTCCTCATCACATCTCAAAGGAAAATGGTGGATAAGAAATACGAATATGGGAGAATCTTTTTAGAAGATTCTTATTCTCTGCTATAGACTATTTGGATGCATTTTTTGGATTAAATAAGGATTCTAAGGCACAAGACACCCCCGTTACCCTATCTAGCTTAAGAAATTAGAAGATGGATGAATTGACGAGGATATTGCTTGAAAGGTAACTTCTAACATGGCACCTCAGCAAACAAATATTTAATGAAAACTTGGTTTAATGGAGCAAACTTTTTTGTTTATGTATGCTTGGATAACCATAAAATTTGATATCATAATAGTACATGTTCTTTCACGTAAATCACATATCATATATGAGCGTACATATAAACGAATGCAGTAGAGTGCACCACATATACAGAATCTTCAGAAAGAATCTGTTTCGATAATTATGTGGCATAAAATCCTTGCCGGTGGTGTGCATACTGAAAGATCTAATTACGGCATCTTTCTGCAAGCCTCCATAGAGAAGTGAACATCTACATCTCCATCCAGTGAATGAGGAGTGTCAATGTCTTTATGTGCAATTAATGGGGATTATTATATGCAGGAAATTGTCTTAAATTGTTTTTTAACTCAGAAGCTGTGTTCTGGAGGCACAGTTTGAAGGGATTAATTACATCACAGACCTTTCGGGAGGGAATGGGAGCTGAAGTGGGTTTTTCAGGACTGGAAGTCTGTCTCCTTTCCATTTGTACTGCCTAAGGACATTCTGGAAATCTCCTGGGGGGGAAGCACAGTCCCTTACCACAGAGTCACATATCTGCTGTACCTTTGAGCATTACCAAGACTTTCTCAGCTCTGTCTTGTTCACCCCAAACAATTTCTCCAATATCTGACAACCTCCTAAATGTTCATTAGGTACCGGAAACCCAGGCTTGTCACAGTAGTGAAACACTGATAACTATACAATGTCTTCTCCAATGAACAAGGAAATCCCACCCTGGTAGGTGAGGATAGTGATGTACTGTACGTAATACTGCTGCTGTAATGTGAAGACTAATCCAGGCTCTCTCTTAATCAGTGTAAGGCTGTGCTCACACTTGCCTTCTGCCACGCCCCAGCACATCCCCCTTCCCACTTGCCTGTTGTCTGTGTGCATTGTACATAAGGTCCTTGCACGCTTTCGTTTTCACTGTGCAACTTTTGTATCGAAGAGAACATAGAAAGAAAAGCGTTAAAGATATTTGGATTTGTTCTGGGCGTGATGACACGGCCTTCTTATATGTTTATTGAGTATGCAGCACAGTGATTTTCAATTAATCATGCCGTACATATAGAGATAGTCCTGTATTTTACCAAATATCTGAGTTTTTGTGTGTTGCATCCAGTTCCTGAATACTCATTAGCCCAAAATACCAGCAAGCACTGTATCTCTGCCATAGACCAACATGATCCCATCTGTACACACTACTCTCTTTATACAGCCTACCCAATCTGTACAGCCTACCTGCCTTATACAGCCTACCTGCTCTGTACAGCCTACCCGCTCTAAACTGCCTACCTGCCCTCTATAACCTACTCGATCTGTACAGCCTACCTGCCCAGTACAGCCTACTCGATCTGTACAGCCTACCCGCTCTATACAGCCTACCTGCCCAGTACAGCCTACCCGCTCTATACAGCCTACCTGCCCTGTACAGCCTACCTGCTCTATACAGCCTACTCAGTTTGTACAGCCTACCCAATCCATTCCTTCTGGGTCTGGTTCATGTATAGTGTACATGTGAGCCTGTGTGTGCCATCATTGACATCATGTCTGTGTTCTTTGCTCATGCACGTTAGTGATTATTCCAGGGGTACCGTGCCAAAGTTTAGTTAACTGTGCTCAAGCCCAGCTATCTAATCGGGCCTCAACATGGTACAGAGCAATCAAACGAACTGGACTTTGGAGGTCAAACGTGCTTGGGCATGGTACGAATCACCTAGTGTATGTACACCCTAAGTTAGTTTCCACTCAGTGTGGTAAAATTTTGTTGTGAACTAGCAGTGTTAATTTATCAGTTGCGGTTATATATAGTCTTGTGCTGCAGTTACATCTACTGGTGAAAAACAAATGCCCTTTAATCTTCAAGGCACAAAAATCTAGCTGGGAGGTAGCTTGGTGAAGCACAAACGACATTTTGTAATGACAATCAGACTGCGGTTAGACATGTAGCACACACAAGTGGGCCTCCGGGACGTGCTGGATGAAATTCAATGGATCTCGCACTCCATTTCTGAGAAGCAACAGATAAACAGGGAAAATGATCCCTAACCAGATTAAGTCTTCTCCAAACACTAGCACTCATGTAATCAGCAATGAATGTAAAGATGTGAATCTGGAATCAGAATGAGAAGAATTACATAGGACATATGGAGAAATTTTACTTACTTTGAAAATACTATCTTATAGTTGCTTCTATATTTTATGCTAATTATTTCCATCCATCCATCCAACCATCCTGTATATCTAATGCAATAACTGTATTAATAATTATTTTCCATCCATCCATCTTATCCAGTTCAGGGTCATACAGCATTGGGTGTAAGACAGATGAAACCTTGGATGGGATGCCAGTAATAATTACTTTGCATAGTCATAAATACATACAGTTATAGTGCATTTATTTTGCCTATAATTATCATAAGAGATTTGACTGTATCTCAGAGAGACAAGACAAGAGACGCCTGGAACAGGATTCTGGTCCATTCCATTACAGCATCAGCTAACGGCTCTTAGTCTGGAGACTTAGGAAATGGGCATAGTTTCCCTTTAGTCTCTGTTGCAGGGGGTGCCCTGGTTAAGATACACCATCTTTTACTCGATGGTTCCAGGTGCCAGGTCAAGCTGTTGCAGACGCTTAACTTATTCAGTGAAATCACCAGCTAAGAACAGTAAAAATGTTTGATTTTTATAATAAGGTACTGAACAGGTAGATTAATTATAGTGAAAGACTAGAGTCCCATGGGCAGTTTTGAGAATTGGTGTGTGGGAGTGGTTTATATATACACAGATCATGTCACAGACTGGTGGCAGCAGCAGGGGGGGAGGGGGTTTACAAAGAACCACAAACATGCAATAAATACCCCCACAAGAGCAATGTGAGAATTTGCTCATGTCTGCAAGCCATGCCGTGGTTGCGGGGGGGAGTCTTGAAACACAGCCAGAACAAGTGCAAAGTGGCACCGGGAGTGATGTCATTCTTAATTACCAGCGTGCTAATTATGGGGAGAGGCCTTTCATGGCGGGATCCTTTGAAGGGTCATTAATAGCTACCCCACCGGTGCAATAAATGTCTCGTCTGTTTAGGGCAGCCGTCAATTTCTGAAATTCAATTTCAACGTCCCTGGGAAGGAGGCTGTGGATCTGTTGGAAGCCACCAGGACATGGCAGGGGGGTGGGGGTGCAGATGTAGCAAAAACAAAAAGACGTCCGTTAAATGTTGCCCAGTTACCTGGGTACGAGTCTCAACATTTATTGGCTGATGACGAATGATGGTGGTGGTCATTCTTTCACGTTGTAGGGGATTTATATGTATGTTCTTATGCTGCCACAGTACACTAATAGACAGCTCACTAAACAGCTAGCTAGCAAATGGTACAAGTGACAGACTCTTTAGGTGAAGAGCTCGTACTTGAAACACAGGTCTTTTTGTCCTTCCCTGGGCCTGAAATACTAAGCCAGGTAAGCATTCACTCTTAGTGACTTACGTGCCACTGCTTGAACTAAATTTCATGGTAAACGGTCGCATGAGAGGTTGCCGTGGGAGCAGCATGCGTGTGGGAGAGCGGAGAGAGGAGAGGAGCTGGGCCTTGGGAGCCGCGAAGGGAGGGAGGAAGTCTGCTGATGGTACGAGAGACATAGAATTACCCGCTCGCTGTCCGGAGGATTATTGGAACGGATATCTTTGCTGACAGCGAAGCACACATGCGCGGGCGGACAAAAAGTCACACGCACACACACACCCGCAAACAGTACACACCTTCAGCTCATATTATGGCCAGACAGGAAGCTAGATTGTTTTCATGCAGATGGATTTTATCCACTAGAATATAATGCATAATGCATTTGACATGCAGAGGTGACATGAAATAAATTAAGCAAAAATAACAAAAAAAAACAATTTCTGTCATTGTCACAGGTATCTGCATATGTACTAGATTTAAGTCAAATGGCAAGAAAATTGTTTAGCCAACCTACTTCAATTCAAATTCTCAGATTTACGACAGCAGGAATCACAGAGCCTGCAAAAATGATGTAAAATTTTAAATTATTAATATGCTGGGGGACACCGGAATGCTCACTTTCTGCAGGTGACGGTCTGCTTAAGGAGGACGAAGAGGGGAATCACATGGACAGGCGGGAGTCACCAAATTGGCCTGTGTGCAGTGGTCTGGGGCGCCGTCAAAACGGTGTGGCTCATGCCTGGCTAATGATGTCCCCGAGTACTGCCTCCGGGCGGAGAGTGTTGTCTGATATCCGCGCATCCTCAACATCACACTTTCCCGGGTCCCCCTGTGACCGTGGGACAGGCTTCAGGCTATTTTCGCAAGCCTGGTCATCCGGAGTGCAATTATAGTCACCACCCACTGAAAGGTATCCTCTAAGGAGGCCCTGTGCTGCTCTTAGCTGTGATCTGGGCCTGGCGCTAGGCAGCCATCGCTCCGCTCGCTGGGAAGGAGGTACACACCGTACCACACCGTACCGAGTCACTTGCATGCCTGCACAGTCCCTGTTCGGAACTGGATAGCCAGCTTGGCCTAATGGCGGAGTGGAAGTGGGGATCCCTGGCATGGACAACGGGGGCACGAGCGTGGCCCGTTACGTGGGCATGCGCCCCCCCCCCCACACGCCTCATGCCACTTTTTAAGGCTGACAGACTGGAGCCAGTGGGCTGGGGGGCAGGGGCGTTTAAAAAAGGAGCCGATCCACGTGACACCCGCCGTGAGTTCCCATGGTGATGATCAACCGGGCCTGGGCTCTGCAAGGGGCGGGACTTCAGGTCACCAGGTGGCACAGCCAATCACCATGACCCATCCCTCTTCAGCTTTATTACTCTATTTCCTTTGTGGATATGGCCACCCTGTCATTCGTGGAGATCCATTCCTATACAATGTGGGCCAAGCTGGACCGGAACCGCCTTGTGATTAAATACATCAGTTACATCAGCTGGGAAACATCGCTGCCCCTCGGGATTTGTCTGTGTGTACTTGTGGAATGATGAATCCAATTAAACTGTGATGCTTTCGTCCTGAAAGTTAAAAAAACCAAACTTGTGTTGGGGGGTGACAAGACCCTACGTAACCACTGCAGGCTGAGGGTAAAGCTTTCAGACCTCTTCTATCGTGTTCAGCAGACGGAGGGTCTGTGCCGTACGGCGGTGGAGAGCAGGTCCCTGAGCCTCATCCACATCGCAATGTGCTCCTGTTACCTTGTTTTTTGTCAGGAAAGTTAGCGACCGCCACCCCCGCCTACTGGCACATTCCCCATGCACGCCAGTGGCTCTGCATTATGCCAGGCCGCATCGCGGCGAGGAACAATGGAGCTCCGTTAATGGCACAATTAAAATTCTGAAGAAAATGGGACCCTTTATACGCAGCCTAAAAAAAAGCAGCAAGCTGTCAGGACCTTTCACAATTCAATACGAATCTTTTCATCTGGATACCAGCCTCTTCTTGGTAATTATGCTGCATTTATTATGAACCCCCCCCCCCACTACAATTTTGCTCACACAGCCACTCCAGTCTAGAAGGTTCTGCCTGTCTGCCTAAAGTCAATGTGGAGCACCTTAAAAATTCTTATTATCACATTTGGTTCTGCTAATAAGATTCTTGAAGCCTAAAAATAAAATCTTGACTGGTAATGAACAACTTCCATAACCGCCATAATACGTCATAACTGGGCAACTTCCGTAACCATTCCCAACCTTTCCTCTTCCAAATTCTGGAATTTCCTTCCTCTGTCGCTTTGTGGGCCTTTATCTTGTACGGCCTACAGGTATCGTACAGATATTTATCATTCGAGATAAAACTCACCGTATGTCTTTACTAGAGGTCACATTCTACCGTTTATATTTTATTTATTGCCTCTTCTTTAAACCATCTGTTAAAAAGAGACATTCCACGCTAAATTAAGACGTTTGGGAATGTGCTGTCCACCGTAGACAAATCTGAAGTGCCCTTCTTCTCTACCTCCGGTCTTTCATCCCCCATTCTCTCTCTCTCTCTCTCTCTCTCTCTCTCTCTCTCTCTCTCTCTCTCTCTCTCTCTCTCTCTCTCTCTCTCTCTCTGCTCGATAGATGATCAGTGGAAACCTTATTAAACTCAACAGTGTAGAATAAAGGCTTCAACTTGGCCAGAGCAAATGAGGAAGAAAAAGAAGTTTCAGCCTGCTGAAAAAGAAACGATGGAACCAGGTGATGCACATTATCACCTTAGTGAGGCCAACTTAAACTGCCCCGTGACAGAGACAGGTGTATAGATAAACAGCCCATTAGGGGCAATTCATTCCTATCCATGCGGAACCAGAGACAAGGCCTGGAACAAGGCTACCAGCAGCAAGTTCCATGCTAATGACGTAAGTCAAACTCTCTGCATCCTGCCAAGAGCAGCTTCACTAGTTGGGGTTTTTCATTCCCGCTGCCTGCTAATATGAAACGCAGAGACAGCTACTCGTCAGCCGCTCTCCTTCCGCATTTCAAATAACCTTTTCATTTCTGGATGTGTCCACGAGCTAACAAACAAGGCAAATCATCTTGCTTAAACGCAATAAAAACCGCGATACCTCTCCTGCCCCCCCCCCCCATTATCTTTTTTAGGTCTATCCGGCCATCCATTATCGATGACACAACGTAGACAGAAAACCCTAGTTATTCAAGTTTTTTTCTCATCTGTTTCGGAATAAGCTATGCTGAGTGTATTAAAGATTGCTTGCAGTCCTCCATCACAGGCGGCTCCATCCTCTGTCAAATACACAAATTGCGCATGGTTAATAATTGAAGTCCCTAGTCTGTCTGGAGGTCCTCTCTTGTTTACGTCCCATCACTCGACTGGCAGCCCTTCTCAGTCCACATTGCGGGTTCCTCTGCTTTCAGATGGGTCCCTCTGTCTCCTCTTTCACTTATCCCTGTCCCCCTGGCTACAGGGACGAGTAGGTCACTCGATCCCACGCCCCTCATTTAGCTGCTTAAAGCATGGGCCAGGGGTTGGAATTGACCCCACCTCAGAATCTAAGGGCTGATTCCCTTACTGGGCTTATCAGTTTGCCAAGCAAGGTCCAGCTCACTAAGGACGTCCCCAGCATAAGTGTTCCACTTGCTGCCCTCATGGGGAAGTGTCTGCAAGTACACTACTGGCCATGAGTAAGACACCTCCTTCTTGTCTGTTGAGAATTCTGCATATTTAACGTGTCACTGACCGCACTCTGATAGCGGATACCCAAAGAAAGGCATGGTTCCTACTGAAGCAGGGCTGGAATAGCACAGCTGTGATATAAACCTACGAGAGCATTTAAAGTGCTTTCGGACTTCTAATGTGATGTAGGAACGTGCTGAACAGTTATCCCTCTCTGAGATATAAATCGGCCAGTACGCCCTCACCGAATGTATAAGAAATTGGCCTTGGTGCCAGAAATAGACGCTCGAAACCAAGGGTGGTAAAAATGTTTGTCTCTGTGTGGCGGATAACTTGCTGGCACACACATCATATCCCATGGCGACACTGGGCTCCTGGAGAGAAAGGAGGGGATTATGGGTGTGACAGTGATGGGCTGGCATGCCCCCAGCCATGATTACCTTTTACAGCAACATGGGGCTATCAGAATATGGCCAACGCAAATGGGTGTGTACCTGGGCCCCGCTGATGAGGTTCTGAATCCTGTGTTACTTAATGGCCTCCTCTCCTCTTCTTCTGAGGCCGCGGTGTGCTGTACGAAGCCAGACTACAGCCCACAGAACCCATCGCTTCTCTCCACCCGTCCAAGGTCAAGAAGCCGACACCAGCCGGAAAGCAATTCCTTTCTGCACACGCTACCTCTCCTCCGCAGCCTGCTCACGGATTTGCACAATCGATTCGTGCCACTGCTCTGTGTGTGAGCGGCGTAGCGGCATCAGCGGGGCCCCGCCCCCGAAGGACCAGCCGGGTCGCCGGCAATCGTGTTATGTGGCCCTTCTCGGCTTAGTCCGATGTTTATAGCAATGTTCTACAAGGTAATGAAATTAGACTGTAAGCGAGGTGTGCTGCCTGCTCTCTATCTGTCCCTTGACGACTCCTTCGGGAACTTATTTGGTTCCTCCTGGTGGATTAATGCCTCAGTTTACGTGACAGGTGGAGTGGACTGCATGCAAGACTGGGTCTAGCGACGGACTGTCCTGGATGCACCCAGGACTCAGAGCAGAGGGGTAGTTATCAAGGGAGCAGGGCTGGGTGGAAACAAGGCTGTTCCTGCGTGCAGGAGCTGCAGCCGCCCACTGCAGAGGCGACAGGCAGACAGACGGCAGGCAGACAGGCGGCAGGCAGACAGACGGGAGGCAGCGCCTGGGCTGGGGTGACACTGTCTCAGGCGGTATCCGCGGGAGAGCGGGGAGCCAGCCGTGTGTGGGGCCTGTCTGATGGGAAGGTGGGTGACAGGCCACCCTGCACACGACAGACGGGCTGTCGTTTCGGAGTCTGGACTGGGCAAACGGAGAACTCTGAAAGGAGCAGAACGAGGCTGGAAGTATGATGGAAGGTCGGTAATGAGCCGATGCCAGGTAGTACGAAGAGTGAAATATTAAAGTTTCTAATTAAATGGGGAGACCTCTTCCTGTTCTGTCAAGGTTGTTTTGGCCATTATCCTACCATTATCATGTGATGGCTGGTGACTCGGGCAATTATAAACCTCTCCCACTAACAACGGATGAAAGAAAGTACACTTTGAGAAAATCTTCATTAATGCAAAGGACATATTTCTGCTCATTGGCAAGGTCGGGGAAACAATACACCTTTACGAAATGCATTTTACCTAATTATGGAAACATAATTATAATAATAAATAATAATAAGTATTATTATTATATAGATTTATTCTTGACGATTTTCCCAAGATATTTGCATCTCCACCCTTATCAGTGTTGAATGCATACAAACATGTTTTAATAGTTCAGCAAGTAAAACAAAAGAAATTTATCTCTTGATTCCACATATAGAAGCAACAACATTGCCAAAGGCAGCATGCGGAGGAAAATACAGAACATTACATGCAGGAAATATTACGAGTCCATTACTGGCAAATTAACAGGACTGAAAAAAGAAATTCTCTGGGACAAGAATGGCATGCTGACAGGTTTACTAGATGCATAATGAAAAACAGCTGCTACTATTTGGAGGGATATCCAGGAAACTCTCCTCGCATACCTGAAAATTACTCTTAAAAGGCTGAATATAAACATGTGTTGTTAGTGATACTCGTGCATGCATACATTTAAATTCTAAATATTTCCCTCTTTTGTCAGAATGCATTTACATCGGGATCTTCCCATATTGATGGCAATTGTAACTGCAGTGTCATTTCACATTATTTTTGTTTTATTGGCAAATTTTCCCCATGATAATTTGTATTCTCTGTCCTTTATGCCTTTATTCTGGTAAATCATGCATTTTATGTAAACGAATGGGGGGCAGGGAGGGGGTGTTGAAAAAGGTAGGGAGGAAAAAAAAAAACGAGGAAAACTTGCAGTACCCCCCAAGGACCAATAGGTGACACTATGCCTCTTGGAGCAGCCAATCCAAGGCAACACATTTTTAGCATGGAGATGGGAAAAGAGCAGCTCTGTGCTTTTCTCTGCAGGTGAAGTGTGAAAGCGAAACCCAAATGACTGTGTACGTGGAGCAATTTTTTTTTTACAGGCTTAAGGTAACAACCGGGAACAACAGACAAATAAACTCTACTGTCTTCCCTCTCCTTACTTTCACCTTCTTCTGCCTGTGGGACACTCCCTCCATCTCCATATCGCCTCCTCCTCCCTGTACCGCCTGTAGCTCGCAGTGCGCCCCCCAAAACCAATTAACAGTAACCATAATTTGGTGAATTCTGACCTTTTGGGAAAAAGAAAAGAAATAAAATCTACAGACATTGCAAGCGACTGTATTTAGATTTCAAAATGGGGAAAAAGATAAATGGAAGTGTTACTGATTTGTGTGAAATGGAAGTGCCCAGGACGTAATAGACAGAGGAGTCTGTCCAATGCATTAATTTAATAGTAATCTATTCCCACTAATTTATATTACAGCCAGAAGAAGGCTTACAATGGAGTGCTCATTCGTTCCGTTTAAAACTGAGTGTTATTATTCCACTTTATTTTCTGCACAGAATGGCGATTAAAGAAGCGACGATGGACTGTGAAAAATAATTGCAGCCAGCTCATCTCCCGCCGGCCGCCCAGGACCCTGAGGTGGCTCTTTCCTGCCTGCCAATACTGGCCACATTGATTTGCTGAATCTGTATTAAAGAAGACACCCTGCCCTTTAATTCTAGGTATGAGATTTCAGTTTTTACTATTCTCAGAGATAA
>JABFEA020000043.1:35595685-35605790 GCA_019775915.2 Cyphomyrus plagiostoma
CACTCTCCCACCCACACACGCCCACACACCGCTATATATATAGTTATATATATATATATAGATATATAGATATATATATATAGAGAGAGAGAGAGAGAGAGAGAGAGACAGAGATTTTTGGGGACCCAAAAATATTGCCCGTACAATGTCAAAAAAACTGGTATTTATCGCATTATGGGGACATAACTGTAACCCTCCACACAGGCACTCACATACACACACTATGACAAAGAATTTATAACATTATATCATATATCAAAATACTGATATTTTTTGCCATAATATAAGTTCAAATGTCTGCCATTAAAATGACTACAGAGAATGTGAAACAATATATACATATATGCCTGAAGGTACTTTTGCAATATAGATATTCAAATACATGTACTTGTCTGACTATTAAATAATTGAATTTAATCTTTCGGTTCACGCGTCACACTTTACCTCATTCAACACCGAAGCCTTTTATCCAGCGGTGTGATAAAGAGTAATGAATCTGTCCTTACAACTGCAAGATGCATTTCATTTCAGCATAAACAAATGAATTCACTGCCAGTCTGGCCAATAACCTTACAAGGATATTTAAAAAGTGGGTGATTAATATGACGAGGCTTGATCTAATGCTGCTGTGCTGATGCTCTTTAATCACCCAAATCGCACTTGCCTGCTGGTATAAACTGCATGCATGCAACACACATTAAAACACATAAAGTGTGTCTTTCAAGGCTGTGCTGAAATGGGAACATGGAAGTGGAGGCAATTTTATGGTGAGGAAATCAGGAGCAGGGAGCACGAGGCGCATTTGATATAGGAATAATCATCAGCACAATCCATATTAAAACAGCAGGGGGGGTCTGGCCCAGCTGGGAAACAGCAAGCCGGCGACGGCAGCCTCTGATGTATGGTTTAGCAAATTTCATTAGCGCTGAGACGGGCCGCCTCCAAAGAGTATGGATATAGCTGGTGTGTGTTTTTTTCGTTCTTTAATTTGTCAGGTAATTCGTTCCGATGTGATTGAAGAAAGTGCTTCTGTAATTGGAGGGAGTCAATCTGTACATGCATGAGAGGAGAAGGGAAGGAAAAAAAGACAAGCGGCGTGGCCCCCAGCTGAGGAGCTGATGGAACCCGACCGGCTTCTCTGGGAGGGGGCCGCGCTTTCAGTCGAGGCGGGGAGACACAGCGCTGCCGCGGAGGTCATGGCTCCCTTTACACACGACGAGTCACGTCACACTGTGTGCTGGATAAAGTTACGTATCGACTGTATTGGTCGCCGTTGGCGATTTGGGAATCCTGAGCAGGTTGCTGGGAGACACTTGTGCAATGGACAGCCGGCTCTGGCTATCCTGACGTATGCCACCGTGAAACGGTGTAATGGGCAGCTATGAAGATGCCAGCCATAGGGCAGCTCTCTCCTCCCACACGGGTGACCTGTGACGCCACGGAAGAGGTGGCAGCCGTGGTGGGCGGAAAGGATCGGGGGAACCGTACGCAGAGCGCATTTATATTTAAAGCTGTTTATATCTGACGAGCGCAAGTGCTAAGGACAGCCTGAAGGCATCATTTGAAATGAGAGGTGCAGGAAGTAACAAATGTCTAATGAAGAATTTAAGGTATAATATCACCGTAATATACATTCCTTTTTGCACCCCCGTCCCCCACTCCCAGGAAAAGTTTAAATAATAAAGACAAGCTTGTACGTCACAGGAACAACACAGATTTACAAATACGTGGACGCAAAGCACAGCCACTGCAGGGAGCTCTAATCAAAAATGAAAATGGCTGTACGATCTGCAGCACGTTCCACAAAGCACACTCTGCACATGACGTAAGCATTTGTGCATTCAACACACAGTCCGTGGCAGTCTGAGAATTGGTCCTCCCCACTCTGCAAGCTGATTGCAATCCCAGCCAATCAGCACGTAAGCATATCTCCAAGGCGATCACATGCTTCCAGGGTCAGCCTAAGGGTGGGGGCTGATGGAAGCACGTGCTGGACTCTGGAAAACTCAACAAGGGGATGACAGAAGCCGGTGAACGGTGGTTATGTGACTCCCTGTTAAAAACCAGGCAGCCAAGGAACAAAAAAGCAGAGAATAACAACTCAGTTACTCAGTTAATACTGGCAGTTTGGCTTTTTGGCCTGTGCTGAGTTACTAAACCAAAAGCCCAGGGTTGTTGATAACTTCTTCTCTGAGTGATCCTCAGCAGCTCCACAGTATTCTAGAAAAAGAGCATTTCGCACAACGCCTGCAGTCATAACAAACTTCTGCTGCATATCTCTATCTGGCAGAAATAAATTACATCTCCCGATTGCTTGATTAAATTCTAATTTTAATTAATTGTTATAGAGGGATTTTTTAAATAGAAGCACATTCACGGAAGAGAGCCAGGAATTGAAAGGGTTCTGATAGGATCTACAGGCAGAGAAATGATAGAAAACATGCAGAGTGATAACAGTAAAGTTCCTGTTTGGCTTTGATGTATCTAAAGTCATGCACTTTTCACTATTACCTCCCACCCGCGACACACACACAGTGATTTCCACCTTAGCAGGCTTGAAAGGTTGGGTTTGTCATTTAATGGAAGTTTATAAAACTGTCTGAGGGAGGATTATGAGTCGCCATGGAAACTGGCATTGCTGTCCCACGTGTGATTAGGGTGCGCTGTATGTGAGACTTTCATTTATGCAAAGATACCTGGGAAACTGCAGCCCAAGCAACCCATGGTCCCTTTTCATCCTGGCGGTGTGGACTGAAGATCATGAGGCTCCCTCAGTCTGCTGTCACCACTGGAAGAAACACAGCCGGGCTGAGGATGATGGGCAAACAGCAGCAAGTTTGATCTTTAAACCTTTCTCTACTTAGCCTCTATGTGACTGATTAGCCATAGGCGTCTAACAGTAGCAAAGTACTCAATTCAAGAGAAAAGTGGACCTCACTTTTAGTTTTTTTTAGCTCAAAACCAAAAAATGTCCGTCCTTCCATCCATACATCCATCTATACATACATTCTTTGCTTATCCAATTCAAGGTCACATTGAGCCTCGAGCATATTGCAGAATGCACAGAGCATAGTGATTCGAGTCTATCACAGGCTGCCACACATATTGGCCAGTTTAGGGGACACATGTTCACAAATGAAACATTTCCATAGATCACTTTCTGTCATTTTCAGGAAAAGAAGAGTTACGGTCTGAAGGACTCTGAGTAGTGGCTATAGATCTCAATGGCACAGTGGTGACATAGTCACGGCACACACTGCTTTAGACCTGGGGGACCTGACCACAAATGCCTGGCACTCTGACCTTGCTGTTCCCCATCCCAGGCTGGTCCTGGGCTCTGAGGGTCCTCATTGGATTAATGGCTCTTGAAAATTGACGTACGGATGAGGAAGTGGATGGTTTCATTGTATCACACTGAAAGGGGATATAAGGAGTGTGTAAAATGTATACACGCAAAAATGACGTTGCAAATCTAGTTATTTACATTTCTGTGATAATGATGGGCATACATGAGGGCATCTCTCTCTTCCAACAAGGCCAACCGGAAGCAGGAATGGGTGGAAGGGGAGAGCAGGAGGTGTAATATTGGGTGCTGGTGTGTATGTGTTTGCATGTACGTGCTTAGGGGAAGGTATTTTGGCCCACAGCAGTGGTTCGCTCCCTGCTTTGATTAATGGTTGTGCAAGCTGCAGGGGAGGCCTACGAATGACACAGTGCCCCCTGTGGTCTCGCTTACATCCTGCAGCCTTGCACGCTGCTTTTAAGAGCTCACTGGGCTCCATATATCGTGTCGTGCTTTAACTTCATGGCACATCATCAGTGCTGGACAATCACTTACGAACCTCTCTACTGTGCTTTTGAAGAGGGACAACATTTACACCTCTTTTTTTCCCCAGAAGGAACAAAACTTTCTGTGCTTACTTCCACTCTTATCTTTACATCCATCTTCCATAAGCACTGATACAGTACAAGACCGTGGTCAGCCTGGAGCCCCTTCCAAGCACCACAGGGCAGCAGGCAGGCGGCACCCGGGATGGGAGGCCAAGATGAGCACAGGCACCGGGCAGCACCCGGGATGGGAGGCCAAGACCAGCACAGGGCATTAAAGTGGTGCTTGAAAGTTTGTGAACCCTATTGTCTACATTTCTGCATCATCAGATTTTCACACAAATCCTCAAAGTAGATAAAGCGAACCCCTTTAAATAAACGACACAAAAATATTTCACTCTGTTAATTATTTATTTGGGAAAATGATCCAATATTACATGTCTGTCAATGGCAAAAGTATATGAACCTTTTATTTCAGTATTCAGGGATTTTAGTCCATTTCCCCTTACAGAACAGCTTCAGCTGATGATTAAAGTCAGGACATTGACTAGGCCATTCCAAAACATTAACTTTATTCTTCCTTAACCATCCATTGGTAGAACAACTTGTGTGTTTAGGATCATTGTCTTGGCTGCATGACCAACTTCCTCTTTATATTCAGTTCATGGGCAGATGTCCTGACATTTTCCTTTAGTATGTGCTGGTATAATTCAGAATTCCAGAATGTTCCATCAATGATAGCAAGCTGTTTTGGCCCAGATGCAGCAAAACAGGCCCAAACTATGGTAATACCACCATCATGTTTCACAGATGGGATAAGGTTCTTGGAATTCAGTGTTTTCCTGTCTCCAAACATAATGCTTCTCATTCAAACCAAAAATGTCTATTTTGGTTTCATCCGTCCAAAAGACATTCTTCCAATTGCCTTCTGGCTTGTCCTCGTGACCTTTAGCAAACTGCAGATGAGCAGCAATGCTCTTTTTGGAGAACAGTGACTTTCTCCTTGTACCCTGTCATGAAAACCATTGTTGTTCAGTGTCCGCCTGATGGTGGACTCATAAACTTTAGCCAGTGCAAGAGGCCTTCAGTTGTTTAGCAGTAACCTTGGGGTCCTTCATGACCTGGCCGACTATTACATGCCAGGGTAACAATGGTCTTAAATTTCCTCCATTTGTGCACAATCTGTCGTACTGTGGATTGGTGGAGTCCAAACTCTTTAGAGATGGATTTGCAAGCTTTTCCATCCTGATAAGCATCAACAACCCTTTTTCTGAGGTCCTCAGTAATCTACTTTGTTTCCTGCCATGATACACTTCCACAAACATGTGTTAACACTTTGATAGATCCGCGTTCTTTAAATAACACAGGGTGCCCACACACCTGATTGTCATCCCATTGATTGAAGACACCTGATTAATTTCACCTGATAAATTACCTGCTAATCTTAGAGGTTCCCATACTTATACCACTGACAGATATATAATATTAGACATGGTCATGGGGGTTGAGGGGGACTTATAGCCCAGGCAGCACACAGCACAGGGTTGTTCATCACAAGACACTCTTTTTATTATGTTAAATTTACGATTTTGTTTTCCTTTTATTCTGTGGAAAGAAACAGCATTTCATTTACTGTTGTGCTTTTCTAATTCATGTGAAAACATGTCAGACTTAGTGAGTGCTATACAGTATGTGCATGAAGATTGATTTCAACTATAGTTTACCTAAAATTTTGATTTAAATTGAGTTTTAATGATGAAATGTAATGGTGGCCTGCTTTACAATAAAAGTGTATGTAATCCGGCCCTTTGGCCAAAAAGTTTGTCCACAGCAGGGTAAGGTAGGTGCCTTAGTCTGCCATTGGTCATGATGGGGCCAGGCCCTGCTCAGTGACCCCTGCCATTGGGCAGCCAGTATGAATAGTTCAGGTAAATGCCTGCTGCTGTGCTTATTGAGAGGAAGGACTCTGGGTGACCTGTCAGCTTTTGAAGACCTTTAAGACTGCCTCCAAAGTCTTTATTAAAGGCCAACCAACTGATTTTTTATGAATATTGTCTGAATTTCAATATAAATGGTACCTGATTCTGATTCTGAATGATACCCTGATATTCCTGTATATCTGAGCTGAATGTTAGAACTGAAGAAGCACCTTCAAGCCTGGGTTCAGGTCAGCATCTGTCCTGCACACTGGCTTACCAGCGCCCCCTACCTGGGAACGGGGGTGACTGGCCTGCCAGCGGGGGCTGAGTATGGGGATCCCATGGAGCTCTCTCTCTCTCTCTCTAGCACACACACACACACACACACACACACACACACACACACAAAGGTTTATAAATCCTTTGGGGGACTCTCATTCACTTCTATGGGGAAAACCCTAATCCCAACATGATGACCTTAACTCCTGTCCAACTTTAACCTTAACCATAAGTAACCAAACAAAATACGAGACTTTTGGAATTTTTAGTTTTTTCACTGCAGTGACAGGTCTTTGTGGGGACCTGAAAAATGGTCCCCACAACATTTAAAAAACAGGTTTTTTTACTTTGTGGGGAACATTTGGTCCCCACAATGTAATATAAATGTAATCCATGTACACACACACACACACACACACACACAAACTAGATAAGAGGGGAGACTTTGACCAAATCCTGGGACACAGAGTTATTTAAACTGGATTCACGTTCTTGTGAACACATAACTAGCCTTCAGATAGAGGAAGTCATAAAAATTTGAGGTTTGAGGAAATGCTTGGTCCTGCTATGGGTCAGTATTTTATTAGAAGATGCTTTACTGTAGGATGGATAGGCCAGAATATGCTAATGGAAACTTCTTGGATGACATTGACTCCTGCAGACCACTTCGTTCCTGCGGTTACCGAATGGAGACCTCCTGCTTTTTGGTTTACTGCACCTGTCACTCCAGGGCTTGAAGATCATTGGCATTAGGGCCTAATTTTGATTGATTGCCTCAATCAGCTCCAGGATTCATGCAGCCCTGCAGTGTGGGGACCTGTTCCTGAGCTGACAGCTTCTGGCACTCTGATGCACGTGGGTGCCTGCTGGATAACGTCCCTTTGCCCCCAAACACCCCCAATGGACAGAAGCTTCCAGAATCACCCTCTCAGAGATTTCGGCCAGCCCCCGCCTCCATTATTCACGCTCGCTAGCCTCAGCTAGGTTATGATTACAATGATCTATTTATGAGGTAATCAGCAACTGGAAATTTCCCCTTGTAACAGAAACGGAGATTGAGCACGTGGGGCCGGTGCTCGTGGGCGCTGGTGTGGATCGAGTCCCCTAACAGACTCGCTAACAGCAATTACGCCAATTAGGTCTTCAGACATATGCTGCTTAATTTCCCAGCTTAAATAGCCCGATGTACGGCGGCACATTCCGGATCCCTGTGTGTGTTTTTTCTAGTGCTTTGCGGGTTTAGTCTCGCTGAGAGAGACGTTGCATCTGGGTGTGTCGGAGACTCGCTCTGCTCCTGTAACATCAGGGCACAGAAGGTCAGCAAGCAGAGCTAGTAATGATGAATTTTAATTACTTTTCCTGTATGCTAAAAAAGCTCAAAGTAGAAAAAGAGACAAGTAAAGTAGCTGAGTGAATTTTAACAAGTGATACAGGTGATAAAAGGTTAAAACTGATTTTAATAATTAGCTATTCCTTGCAGAAAATGATTAGTAAATAGAGAGGATTTAATCTAGGTTAATTTTAAGAAAATGTCTTTTTGAGAAAAAAAATTATTCAATAGCACAGTAAATAGTAACTGTAAAAGAGATCAATTGGAAGGTCACAAAAATATTATAACAATGTATAGGTTGCACTGGGCTATGGATTCATCTACAAAATAATGTAAGTCCAGATGCCTGGACATGTATCCTCTGCTTCTAGGCCATCATGTAGCACGCAGAATGGAAAACAGATATAACTGCATATGTATTTAAATCTGTGTGTGTGAGTTAAGTATATTTTACATTGTGGGGACCAACTTGCTATTTTGACCTTGAGGGACACTTTTTCTCATTTTATCAAAATCTGTGACTCCAATCATAAAACTTAAAATGCCAAGTCATGCATACTATTTGGTTACTTCTGGTTAAGGTTAGGGCTGCGTAGGGCGTAAGGGTGTCGTGATTGGGATCAGTCTTTTCAACACAGAAATGAATGGAAGGTCCCCATTTAGATAGGTATGCCATTGTGTGTGTGTGTGTGTGTTTGTGAGAAGTAAGGACAAGGGAGTTTATTGCAGGGTAAAAGCGGATTTTCATGGAGGGATGTGTGAAGAACAGCTCTGAAGTGTATAAGGAAACCATGGGTAGAGAGAGCTGAGCATCACCTGCTATTGCTTAAGACGCCTCCCACCACGAGGAGGCACCCTTCCAGCTGATGGACCTTATATTGCTTCCAGCCCTCCATGGGCAGAGAGGGAGCCTGATTCACTGCGCCCTGCCGGGCCATCCATCACAGTAAGTAATGGGCAAGGGCCCGTTGGGAAGCAGTGTGCTGTTGACCGTGCCGTTGACCCAGCCTGCGCCTCTCTTGCTGCCTTAACTGGGATGAATCCCCCCAGTCGCTCAGGTAATGGATGTGCGGATTATCAGCCACCTCAGTGCTGGTATCCCCCACTCTGTACCAGCTGCTGCTCATCTTGTGGCACAGAATCTGGGGGGGGTGGGGGGGGGCATGCTGGGTTAATTTCTGTGGGACTTGCCACCCTGACAGTGTGCATGAGCAGATGCAGTGGTTATGGCATGCTGGATAGATGTGGAGACTCCACGGCCAGAAGGAGCAACAACAGAGCACTAGTGAAGATGCCAAAAGAGTTAGGGCCAGCTGCTGAGAGGCTAGTGGGGGGCGGCTCTAGCAGAGCTGGGGAGGATGCGGCCACCACAGGACTCTGCTATAGATAGCATTTCAGGTTTCAGTTGATCCTTTGAGATCCATTCATTGTAGTGCAATACATCAGCCGGCTCAGTAGGTGGCGCTGTAGCTTCTCACCATCAAGGTTCTGGGTTTGCCATTGTGTGAAATTGAATTTTGAAGTTTCTGGTAGAGGATGGCGCTGCAGTGAATAAGGATAGATGGATGGATGGATGGATGGATGGAGGGATGATGGATGGCTGGATGGATGGATGGATGGATGGATGGATGGATGGATGGAACTCACATGATGGGGGAGGGCAACCAGAACTGATGAAATTCAAGCAAGTCACTTAACTGAAGTGAACTGATAGTCACAGAACCCAAAAATGTCCTGTTAGGAACCACATGGATTTTCATTTAAGTATCATGCGACACCTTGTGCCAATAAATAAAAATAAGCAGCTGAAGCTGCTCCCCAGCGAGTTACTCTGGACCCCATTCTGAAGTGTACACCCTCTGTTCATTTGGCTCGATAATATCGACTCTCAGGGAGAAGCTTTCAAAGGCAAAACATCACTCTATTCGTCCCAAAGTGTTTTTCTTACTAGGAGAAAATCCGTAAAGCCTGAGATGGGGACGTAGGGGCCTGTATGGACACAGAGAGCCACACACGGGCACACACACGCAGATGCGCGTGCTGGCGAGCCAAGGAGCCTGCGCATTAAGCTTTAACACAGCGCAATAAAACCCTTGTAAAAAGATACTGCCGCTTTAATGAGTCACTCACTTACATGGCTGAGAGCTGGCCCCCACGCACTCACTGATCTAAAGATGCAGTGACACAAAAGGCTCACAGATAATTAAATATTGATTTTTGTTTTCTAATCCTATATAAAAATTGTCCTGGGCCTCCCAACGGTAGTTTTCATCCCTAGTAAAAAGGGGGGGAGGTGAAAAAAATGTGGATTGCCGGTTAACCTCTATTTCACGTGTGGGTGCGAGAGGCAGTGAGATGGTCCGTCAGCCTGGGACGGGGCGTCTGATGGCAATATGTTCCGGGCCCTCGCCTTGAACCGGGCCTGGCCCATTACTCTCCGGGCTGCCGATGACACAGATCCCCTCGCCTCCCACCCACTCTAATCTTTCTCGTCAAGCAGACCCAGCTCAGCACAGCGGGGCTAGGCCGATTGATATTCCCCTCAACGAGCCGCACCCCCCATCTCCCCCCTCCGCTACCCACACCCACCCCTGACGTCCGATTTATGCCCTGTGCCTTCTCCCGTCCCAGCTTGTGGCCAGGGGCGAGGTAAAATGCCGTTCCTCACCTCGGAGCTGCGATCGCTCACGGTCAGCTGCCCAGATGGTAGAGAGGCAGAGGGGGGGGGGGGGGGGGCGAGGGGGTGGAC
>JABFEA020000043.1:35623589-35635321 GCA_019775915.2 Cyphomyrus plagiostoma
CTACTGCTAACCCGGGTGTTGGGAATAAAAAACTTTAACTACACCTGTTTAATTTGTTTTGTCCTTTAAGTCTCTTTCAGTGAGGACCCACCCCCCCCCCCCCCCCACACACACACACACACACATACCTATGGGCCCCTGCTGAAGGATGTTTGAATTAAATAGGATGAAACCATCTATAACTGCACAATTGTCTTTGTTATATTCTGCAGGCAAAGATGGACATGGTGAGAACTCTCCTGCACCCTAAAGGCCGTCATTTGCAAGTAACCTTGAACACTTGTGCAATAACGGTAGAGGCGAGCTCTGACCTTTGACCCCAATGTCCTCTTCTTGCTTACCTGCCCCTCATGTTTTCATGGGGTTGTGTCCATGTTTAGATGAAACATTCTGTCTGTACCTTAGTTCTGTTTGACAGATGATTTATGGGCACTCTAGAAAAAAAATCATTACATTTTGTAAGTCGCCTGTTTCCCAGAGGATTCTGGCAGGTGTTGACATGCAGATGCAACAGAATGGACATGGGGCATCTTATCACGTTGCCTGACAAATGCTTTTGTCATGAATCAGATTTACATCTTACATATAATTACATATAATTCTACAAGAAATTACATATGCATGCAATTAAATGTTCTTCTGTCCAAAATTCCATTCATTACTTTTTATTAATTGCATTTAATATATGTTCTTGTGAACTGATACATTTGAGGATTATAAGATCTGTCCGGGCTTTTTCAGAAGGTTAAGTGATGTAGGACACCTGGATTGTTGTGACAGTATGTGTGGAAGATAGGATTATGGGACTGATAGCAGGGCTAATGTGGTCGCCATGGTTACGGTATGGCTATACTGTGAGACATCAGAAATAGAGGGAGTCCCTCTGTATGTTAGGTGGCTTGATCAATGGGGTGCGGTGGAAGAGAGTGGTTTGTTGACAGGCCAGTGACGTCTTGCCACTAGGGAGCACTGGGTCTGGGTTAAACTGGAGTCAGAATGCCTTTGGCATTGGAGGGAGCTACTTTGACATGGTCTTTGAAGCAAATACTTTAGCAAGAGAGATAGCAAGAGAAAAAAAATCAAATTACCTCTCCATTTCATGATAATGGATTGTTGTTGTTAAAAAAAAAAAGAATTTTAGGCAAGTCAGACTCTCTGGAATTTATGTCTTGTGAGAAATTTCATTGTCTTTAACCCCTGATCTGCCAAAGAGTCCGATGACAGAAGAAACGCAACCCATCATAAAAGCAGGGGCCTCTTCTGAGGTTTATCAGCGACTGCAGCATCATAATGGTGATCCTGTGTGTGATGTCATCAATAATGTGGTACTTCTTAAGCGTCTTATTCCAGGTTCGGCCAGCACGTCATGGGCAGCCACAGCGCAAAGAGTCGCATGCTTTTCCTAAGCAAACCATTTTAAAGAAAAGAGCCTAATCTTCAACACATCTGTGAATGTCACCAAAGTAATATAGATTTCCGTTTTCCATCTCACCATATTCAGCAGCATGATGACCCAGCCAGAAAAGATGCATCCTTTGTCATCAATGCATTTTAAAAGTGTCAGTGGAGATGTGGGTTGTTATGCATAATATATGGCTTCCATCCCTGATGCAGTCCAGGAGCATCGACGTCACATCCTGGAGCTTCAGTAGTACAGAAACAGCCCTCAGTTGGTGGCAGCCCGTGAGTCTGGATCAGTGCTGTGAGGTGAGGCACCGACCCTGTAAGCTACCAAGTGTAGTGAAGCCTCACAAGCTAAAATGGCACAAATGGCATGGTAATGCTATTGCTAAGGCTACAGCTATCATTAACGCAATGGCAATCAATGCTATCGCTATCGTTAATGGTATCGCTATCGATAATGCTATCGTTATCATTAATGCTATCACTATTGCTAATAAATGGTCCCATGTACACACAGAGCGACCTGCTGCTAGGTAGCTACAGCAGCTGAAATGAGGTTACCTCTCAGGCTCTCCCTGGCTGGTTTCTGCAGCGGCCTGGCTTTGCTGCCCAGGGACCCAGGACACAAACCCTGACAGTCATGGGAGGTTCTACTGACTGTTGAGCTGCCTTCAACCCCCCTATCAATCACGGGCCTGTACTTGCTGCAAAGGAGCTAAGGGTATTTATCTGTACAGACAAAACAGAGATCATACTTGTGGCATCTGCTGTGTGTCTTGTATCTGTTTTGTATTTATATTTGTGTCTGTTTTGCGAGTGTGGAGGGGTCTGTTTATTTGACCTGCCCCCGTTTACTGGGCCCACAAATACCTGGAAGACCTAAAATACTGGTGATGGACATGGATTTCACATCAATCATGGTCTAAGCGAGATATCATTACATATTACAAATCAGTGTGTGTGAGAGACTAGTCCATCATTACTTGCTTTTAGATGAGGCTCAGATCACCTAAAATGGCCAATGAGATATCATAATTTGTACAGTTTAAACATAATGCCAGCTCTGAGATAGGAACATGAAATGTATGACATAAGAAAAAATTTGATCAAAAATGTTTTATTGTTCAGCATATAGGAGCATTTAGGGAATCTGTGGCTGGTGAGAATGACAATGCAAATTGAGATTTAATTTGGACCAGGAAGCCATTGGTAGATCATTCTTTTGGACCAGGCTGGTTCCCCCAAGCCCAGGTAGAAAGAACTGGCTACAAAGATGGTGTGGGAATTTCAGGGGAGAAATGAAGATGGGTGACAGTGGAGATGAGGTGGCAATTATGGGGATTAATGGCGTGTGGTGGGATGTCCTTTACATACCTCTCATACCTCCAGCCAGCAAATGTTTCGGGCTGTTTTACGAGAGGAGGAGACAAGCTGATACCCCGTGTAAGAGGAGACAAGCAGAGAGGCATGAATTGTGTAAAGCCCTCTTGCAGTGTAGGGTCCTCAGGGTATCAATGTTTTTCTTAATGTTGTGGAGACCATTTTTCAGGTTCTCAGAAAGATCTGTGAATGTATTCAAAAAAATAAAAATGCCAAAATCTCATATTTTGATTGGTTACTTATGGTTAAGGTTAGGGCTGGGTAGGGCTTAAGGTCGTCCTAAAATGGACATTGCTGCCTTGGAAAGGGTGCAACGTAGGGCAACAAGAATGATTCCTGGTCTTAAAGAACAGGTTAGCTGAGCTGAATCTAGTTAGCCTCGAGCAAAGGAGATTTAGAGGGAACATGATCCAGGTATATAAGATTCTAACAGGTCTGCATGCTCTTCAGCCAAATGGCTATTTCAATATTAGTTTAAATACTAGAACTTGTGGCCAAAAGTAGAAATTAGCGGGAGAACATCTTAAAATAAATTTGAGAAAGCATTTCTTTACACAGCGTGTAGTTAATACTATGGAATAGTCTTCCTGCTAGTGTAGTGGAAGCTAAAACCCTGGGTTCCTTTAAATCAGCGCTAGATAAGATTTTAACAACTCTGAGCTATTAATTAAGTTCTTCCCAAATGAGCTTGATGGGTCAAATGGTAATGAATGGTAAATTTCTTATGTTCTTATGTTTCTTATGTTAGGGGTAGAGTTTTCCATATAGAAATGATTGGAGAAAACCCACAAATATATAATTACAAACCTGTGCGTGTGCCTGTGTGCATATTTGTGCATATGTGTGTGTGTGTGCCTGTATGGATCTGTGTGTGTGAATGTGTGTGTTTGTGTGTGGATGTGTGTGTGTGAGCAGGTATACCTTACCTTATGGGGATACAATATTCCCACAACATGATGAATACCTGATTTTTTCCCTTATTGGGACCAGTTTCAATAAAAATCTGTAGCTGCAATGAAAAAACTAGACATGTAATGGTTAGGGCTGGGTAGGGGTTAAGGTTGTCATAGTTGGCATTAGCATTTTTCCCATAGAAAAGAATGAGTGGTCCCCATAAAGATATGTTTACCCAGCATGTGTGTACCTGTGTGTGTGTGTGTGTGTGTGTTGTGTGTCTGACAGATGAGATAGTTTCTGGGAGATTAGTAAAGCGGAAGTCGTGCAAATCTCCTCAGATTTTCCACACAGAGTGCCGTATCCTTGTCGCTGGGAAGAATAACATCCCTCTGAAGGATTTTTCGGCAGCCTCCCCCAAATAGAAGAAAATGCCACCCCCCGCCCCCCACACACATTTTTTATTCTTTTACTCACTCACCCTGACGGATGCTAAAAGGTGAAGATGCGTCAAGGCAGAAGCTCAGGTAGACAGACAGCGCGTGTGAGAGTGCTGTCCTGTCCAGTGTGTAAGGTAAGATCAATAGTATCACATTTTCAAAAGGTTGGCACATGCTGTTTGCATATAGCTTACATATTTAAAAGAATTACATATTAGATAAAATACGGCATACTTTATTCATCCCAGAGGGAAATTCTTGAATAATTATAATCACTAGTACATAGTAAATAAGTAATGTTATAGGACTATATTCTTTCAGAAATTGTTATGCGATAAAACCACAGAAGATGAGAGAAGATCCTGCTGCTTGGCTTGTGGTGATCACAGCACAAAAGCACTTCATAGTGTGAAGCCTTCACTAATCCACACCACCAGAAGACTGCCCCTTTCCACCAGGATGGACGGCAGCTTCAGTGACAAATCCATGCTTCCTGTCGGGAGGAAAGTGGCCCCACACTGTCCTGCAAAGCCCTCCGCGGAGAAGGAGGAGGAGGTCTGCTGGTGCTGCCTTCGGGGAGAGCAAAATACTTGGTCACATAATAGGACCTTCATATACTTAACAATATGATTTTTCTATATTCACTGGGAAAAATATAACTGTGTATATGGTCTATGCAACACCTGAAAGTTTTATGTTTTCATGGTTACTTTCTCCGAATGATGTGTGGTTATTTGTTTCTTCGGTTCTGGATGTCAGTGGGCTGGAGGCTGGTAGGAATGATGAGGGCAGGATTGGTAATCGGGTGAGTGGGAGTCAGATGTGGGGGGGCAGGCGGGGCAGGGGGGGGGTTGTAAACGGGGACTAAAAAGCGACCCGATGAGCCAGTCATTTTATTTTTATGGCAGGAACGAACCCTGTTGTGCTGGGTGACCTCTCACATCTCCCCCTCCATCAGGTCTGCTATCCTGCAATTTCATTTCGGCTGGCTGCAAGGCTCCGGTGGAGCAGAGATTTACCGGCTCGCCGCTGAGGATGAGCACCAGACAAATCTGTGGGGGTTAGGGCAGTATCAGCCAGGGGCTTCTTCATTCTCCGAGGATCTTGTGGAAGACTGCTTCCATGAAGACCCCGTTTATTACACCTAGGTTCACTGGACCAAATAGCAGTTCATGACCTCCGCTTTTTATATCTATGGTAGTACACTGCTGTTGCTGCTGTTTATGCTTTTTGTATCTATGGTATCTTATTTCCTAAAATGCAACCCAAAGACTGTAGTTTTCCTCGAATACAGGGAAGATATTTATCTGTTGGTCATAAATATGAGACATGTCAGAAGGATCTATTTAATTGGTTAAGGCAATGTGGTTAGGGTACGATAAACAGCAGTTATCTAAAGGGGAATATTAGGCAATCACATGTTTATAAAAGAACAGAAACAACAAAATAGGAAGAAATTACTCAGCTCCCCACTGGGCGGTGCCATCCTGTCAGACTCGGCTGTGATTCTCTCCCCAGGATTGGAGGGCATTTTCCGAGGTCCTGTATAGCCAGCATTACCGGCTCCTACCCAGGTGTGGCATTGCCGTGGTGAGGCTGTGGGCTGATGGCCCCGTGGACAAAGTGGAGCGCTGATGTCACCTGGCCGGCAGGCAGTGCCAGCCTGTCAGATCACATCGCCATCATGGCTGGGCCCCGGACCCCCTTCCCCCATCACACACCCAGTTCTATTCCCCCCCCCCTCCCTGCAGTACGGCCTCTCTGTCTGCTCAAATCTAAATTTGAGAGCTTGGCTTTCTTTGGCCTGTGTGTGTATGTGTGTCTCGCTTACTCTATCTATGTGTGTCTGTTCCCCTGTCGCATGTCTTGCTATATCTGTGTGTGTCTGTGCATGTCCTCTCTTCTGTTGCTTCTCCTGCCATATCTATGTGTATGTATCTGTGTGCGTGTGTCCTCTCCTGTCACGTGCCGTATCTGAATGTGCATGTGTATCTGTGAGTGTATCTGTGTGTGTGTCCTCTCCTCTGTCGAGTGTCTGGCTGTATCTGTATGTGTATCTGTGTGTGTCCGCTCCCCTGTCGAATGTCTGGCTGTATGTGTGTGTCTGTGTCTGTCCTGCCCCCTGTCGAGTGTCTGGCTATATCTGTGCGTGTGTGTGTCTGTGTGTTTCCTCTCCACTGTCGAGTGCCTGGCTGTGTCTGTGTGTGTGTCCTCTTTCTTGTTACGGGGCTTTGACATATCTATGTGTTTTTACGTGTCTATGTGCGCATGTCCCTGACTTCACAGGCTCCTCCTTGTGTCTCACTGTGTGTTTAGGGTGGGAAATCGTACACTTTCATGTATTATATTGTGTGGGTGCAATGTGTCTGTCAGCTCTGACAGCTTGCCTGATTTCTTCTTCTCATTATGATTCTTTTGCGTCTCAGCAGAGAGTGTTTTACAAAGCTATTCATGTAGCGATCGCTATTTTACACTTGTCAATATGTCAGGTTATGTTTCCAGTTGTGCACCTTTGGCATATGAACCAGAAACATTTAGGTCAGTAGTTTTAGCCGTTAGACTACCGACTGCGCTTTGGTTCTCCAGAGAAGCACAGGTAACTCTTCCTACTGAGAAAAATTAGGATGTAGCAGTAACAGATAAGACAGAGATTAAGGGCTTGGACTAGCACAGGGACACAAGGTCTAAGATGCGATTTGTGTGTGCTGCACTCAGCAAGGTACATGAGAAATTCCAGCAGGATAAATGGGTAAAAAAACATTCCGTTCCCACTGAATATAAATTTGGCAACAATAATATAAATAAATCACTCATAGTGAGTGCCTAGGTGCTGTGCGATGGACTGGCACCCCGTCCAGGGTGCCCTGTGCTGCTTGGAAGAGGCTCCAGGCTCTGCATTTCTGTACTGGATAAGCAGCAGGAAGATGAACGGATGGCACGTTAGCGTGTAGGACTGCAGTCATTGCACGCCGCCTTGGATAGCGTCCGTCAAAAAGACGTGTCTATTTTTTAAGCCACGGCATTTGTTACTATGCAAGTGGCTCCGGAGCAGATGGGGGAGGCAGGCTGATTCAGAGAGCCCTTTGTTTCAGCTCAATGCTGAGGCCTTCCTCAGTGCTGGGAAGGGCGGCGAGGAGCCTGGGGACTGAGATCCGCAGGTAGGTACCATCAATTCTTTCAGCCAGCTCGCAGGCCACTGTGTGATTGATAATTCCCTCCCCCAGCAGAGGCCCTTGCCTTTTCGAACCTGCCATCCACAGCCTCTGAATGGGCCACACATAATAATTACATGTGATGAGCGAGGCTAATCTCTGCCATGCCAGCTGCCCCCCTCCCACCAGCTGCACTTCCCATACCATGGGCCCCTGGACCCCCAAAATATCCACTGTTAACAAATGGGCTGACTTTGTAGACCAGAAATTCCCTGGCATAATTGCATCGCCCACCGCACACCTCTCATTTTTCAGGATGGCTCGGATGGGCCGTGGAGAGTCTGTTTGTTTTTGTGTCAGGGCGATTTAAAATCAAATTCCCCCTCCCCCCCAAGCTCAAATGAGGACCCAATGGCCAAACGGCAATTCCACAGCTTCCCACATGCCCCACCCCCCCTGCTGTTTTGCTTGTCAGCTCAGAGGGACAGACAGAGCAAACAGCTCCTGGAAGATGCGGGTCCCAAGAAGCGGCTTTCGACACCGCAAGTGTATTAACCTTACAGAAAGTACTGCTCCTGCCATAATTAAATAACCATTAGGGACTATTCTGGGCACATTAATTATTTAAGTTTGTGTCACTTTGTTGCATTTATTTAGAACCAAAAAAACTGGAGGATGAAAAATATTAAAAGCTAATTAAATAAAACTGGGGTGTTTAATAGTCTCAGAGATGGTCTTGCAGGCACACGTTGATGTTTAGAAGATGATTAAAGAGGCTGAATTCAAGGCAGAAAATTAAGTTCCCATGGTTGCTGGGCAGTGATTGGTGTGAAAGTTGTGGTAGATCCTCCATAGCCTCCCTGAGCATCTGCAACCTTGACTGCCCAACAGCCATGCTCAGTCAGCCAGGCAGTGCTGCTCCCCCCACAGGCCACGCCTCCCGGTCCAGGCCACACCCCCCCCTCCCAATAATAGCCATGCCTCCAGATTCAGGATCTGCCTCCCAATTCAGGCAAATGGCCCAAAAATTTGGCTCTTAGAAGCCCTGCCTGCCATTGCTCCCTCCTGGGAAGGCATCAGACACAGACGGGAACTCACTTAGAATTTCGTAATTAAGTGAGGCCTACTTAATTAAGAGCTGGGTTAATAACACTAAACCTAGAGAGGTTGGATTATGGAGGCTTTTGTATTATGTCTCATAACAAGAAAAAAAATGCCGGACAGTTCTCAGAAATGACCCAATCATGGTAAAAAGCACACTTCAGAATTCATGCAGTGAGAGAGGATAACGGACTTAAATGGGCCTTTCGAAGTTTGTCTGAAGCCACATTGCCCTTCAGTGATAGCTTTAGGTATGAATTTAAGCAGATTCCTCAATAGGAAGAAAAAACACAGCAATGCAGACATAAATCTTCTCGCTTGGCTAGAAAGCTGAGAATAAATGCTTTATCACAACATACCAGCAATGTGTCACAAATATCAACAAATAATCAAACAAATAAATTGGCCTCTTACCCACATCCATGTTCTTTGACCTCAGTAATTTCTTCATCCTAGATTTAGTCAAAATATCCCAGAAACCACGTATTTTATCAAACTTAAACTTCTAGCTTCTAATTGAGTCCTTTTGGCTGCACAACGGAGTGAAGCTTTTACCACTGAAGTGAGAAATTTGATACTGAGAAATATCAGAAGGCAATTACTGACCAGTCATTAGTGCCTGTGGCTTTAAACCAGTAGTGTGAAGGAAAGATATGCAATTCCGTAGCGTTCCAGATGGGGGCCCCAAACTTCACCATGGACAGAAGCGCTTGTGTACTAAATGTTCTTAAACTACATAACTTTCTTTAAGATGAGATTTAATAAAGGATAGGATGTAATTAAATATTTCAGAGATTTTAACACAAATATAATTCCTCATACAACCATTCTGTAATGGAACACTATTAATAATTATTACTAACGGCAAACTCTCTGATAAACTGAGGTACATAAACTGAGTTTCAACTCTTAGGGGCTTCCCAGAGATCCCATATTTTTACTCTTTGGGGGAATTTTATGTTTAAAGATGCTCAGCAATTTGTCGTAGTATGTAATGCTGTAGTTTGTGTTCACAAGCATGGGACATATGCAACAGTAATTCCGTTTTTTAACTGCCAGTAAATTTAACCATGGACAGGTTTCCACAATGTGGTCATGAACTCTGGAACATTATGCAAAACTGTAACATAAGCTGTGTTTGCCCAAGAAGGTTCAAGAAAGTGTGAACTTGACTGACGTGCTAAACCTGCTGGTCTGAGCACAAAACGTTATTGAAATCTATATAATATTGCCAGAATAATTGCACTAATTACTGCAGATTCCAAAATCCTATAGAATGTATCATTACAAATCACATTTTTTCTTTCTTTCAGTTTGGCCATGTTCCGTCTGGTTCAATCAGGGAACTCACACTGCCATTCTGTTGTTCCTGCTCTAGTGTATTATTATGAGAGCAGTGTTGAGGTAAATATCTATAGAAGCCTGAAGTGCCAGCAGAAGGTTACAGCAAGGAAGCCTGCATGCACCAAGAACTGCATATCACGTGCTGCTTCCGGCGGTTTCCATGACTCATGACAATCGAAAAGCTGACAACTATCCTCTCTGTTGATTTTCGAGGCATACATGACACCTATTCTAGTGACTTTGGGCACAAGGCCACAATGTCCCTGGACATTTCACATCCCACAAGTCTGTGTGATTGTTAACAAAAAAAGCAACAATGACAAGCATTTAAAGAGCACTATGAATTTGCCGGTACGAGCCAAGATTTTATAAAAGAGGCTTCTCTGTTCAGTGCTGGGGCCCTCCTACGTCAGCTTCACACATGGAGGGATTGTTTTGAATCACGTCCATGTAGCAGCTAAACGTGAGTGATGAAGCTTGGAGCTTGGCCCTCCTCAGCGGGTTGCCTCTTCCAGGCACATTGTATCCCCACCGAGCACGTGGTTTTCTCGATGCCAGCTATCAGACGTATGTATCAGACGGGCAGGCCAGGAAAAAGCCAGGATGCCCTCCTCGGACGGAGTTTCTCTCGCACTGTGTCCATGTGGCGATGATATCATTAGCTAACTCCGCTGTCCCTGATCAGATCCATATGTCGTCATTACGCTAATGGACGACGTTCTCGTCTTGTTGCTTATAAGCCTTGCTTTATGACGTGGATGACATCCAGTCACTTATGCTCTGCAAAACGAGCTGGAACGAGGTCGCTCTGTGAAAACTCCTCAACCGATTGATGTCAAGCACAAAAACCCATGCGAACCCGAAATCTGCATTGAAGTCATAAGATTCATTTGGAATATATATACGCTGCTCCAGTGTATGTTTAAAGAATTAGCAAATCGCATTATTCTTCAATTGCCCATGCTTTATATTAGAAACAGATTTGTTCCTCCTTTGAATTTTAGGAATGAAAAAGTTTAACAATTGAAAGAACGTCTTTAGTGTTGAAAAGTCGGGGGCTTTATAATCAGTGGACATCCTGCTGGGGTATGTGATGCATCCTGGGGGCAAATTGGTTTAGCATGACCTTGAGTGACGGCAGAAGCCTTCAGCTGGGGTATAGTGTGGACTTTACTCAAATCGAGTCATAAATAGTTGGATTTAATATAATTCAGTCTTTTTCCCTTTCTTCTGTGTTGATCATAGACTTCAAGGAAAATTGGGGCCACATGAATTATAATTTTCTGAGATGTTTTCTCATGATATTCCTCGACCAGACCCATTACAGCCGTGGATATACTTCAGATATTTCACAGGGTTTCCCAACCGAAGTGAGTTCTGACATCCAGGTCGTCTCAGTTACTATCATCGCAGCATTTGGGAAGAGAAGAGTCCATCAAATCGCAGAGGAGTGACATGGTGGCTCTGCGGTGTCACTACTGAGCCGGGACAGCAGAAGAGCACAGGAAGAGTATGTCTATGGGATTTACTGCATGGCCAGATCGTGTTCTTTTACAGGGGGCCATGTGCATCCACCAGGGGTCAATTGGGATTAAACTGGAGAAACACAAACCACACGATGAAGAGATTTTACAGCCTTTTCCAGGAAAAAAGAGACACAAACAACAAAAAACTACGTGACCCTACAAAGCCGGTGACGGCGGTGGAAAGACAGCCCAGGATCCCGCTCTCCGCAGGGCCCCATAAGCCGGCCCGGGATCCCGCTCTCCGCAGGGCCCCATAAGCCGGCCCAGGATCCCTCTCTCCGCACGGCCCCATAAGACGGCCCAGGATCCCGCTCTCCGCACGGCCCCATAAGCCGGCCCGGGATCCCGCTCTCCGCACGGCCCCATAAGCCGGCCCAGGATCCCGCTCTCCGCAGGGCCCCATAAGCCGGCCCAGGATCCCGCTCTCCGCAGGGCCCCATAAGCCGGCCCAGGATCCCTCTCTCCGCACGGCCCCATAAGACGGCCCAGGA
>JABFEA020000043.1:35648765-35662653 GCA_019775915.2 Cyphomyrus plagiostoma
AGCTATTAGTTAAGTTCTCCCCAAGAGAGCTTGATGGGCCGAATGGCCTCCTCTCGTTTGTATAGTTCTTATGTTCTTGTGTTCTCACACAGAACCCACACATCACATACACAGACCCTTGTGTCTGTGTGGCTACAGTGCTACCAATGTTCAGCCAGTCAATACAAATGTATTATAAGATGGCACAGAAGTCACAAAGGATGTCACAGTAGATTATCCAGAGACAATGAATAAACGGGAAAAAAAAACTCTTTTTCCAGAATGGGGAAAAAACAAAAATGGTTCCATGATCCATTGTAAAATTTATATTTGAGTGAAACCCCTGGAATAAAGCATGTGCATAAATGAGCTGCTGCCCACGGATTCTTTAAATTAACATCGTGATAAGACAATGAGTCTTATTATTTTGACAATCTAATGCAAAGCGTAAAGCACAAAGCACAATTAACATTTTGGGCCGTGTCCAAATAAATTTTGCTATTTTAATGGCGGAAAAACCAGACTTTGTCTTGTTTTGTTGTCCAAACTTTCTTAATTATTCAGCGGTGCATTTTTGGGGTAACATGCAATGAAGCAATTGGAATGGCGTGTCACCTCACCTTTAAAATGCAGGGGAGTATGATCTAAGGCGGACTGATATTACAATGGCGCGTTTTGCCAAGATCGCTTTTCACCAGCGGAAATGGACATGCTCTTGCACAAGGTTAAAAAGGCATGAGGACACCATCTACGGTAGCACTACTGTCCCACCTAAGCCTTTCGAGGAGAAGCAGGCGTGGGTTGAGGTAGCAGCAAGTGTGCCATTATTTTCTGGCATCACCATGTCACCCGCGCAGTGCCGGAAGAGATATGATGATGTCAGAAGACGGGGAAGAAAGAAGCTCGCTGCTGAAGGAGAGCAGCAGCTGCGAATGGGGACTTAATTATGCTTGTGTGTTTTATTTTAATTTTGGATGTGCAATCTTTGTTAAAATAAAACATAACCTTTGATCACCACCTAAATTTTAAGGTGTTAAAATATTCAAATAAAAGGCAATTGGGCTGTTATTTTTTTGCATCTCACAATTGAGATTCCTTACCAGACTACAAACGATTCAGCTTTTCTGCCAGTTGACCCCTCCTTGCCCATGGTGGTACCAGTGTACACTCCTTTGTTGGCATTGGCATCTCACCTTCTAAAGTCCTCTAATGTGTCCTCATTTATGTCCAACAGATATCCATCACATATGGTAATGTTACACAACATACAACATGCCACAAAGTATGCTGCGACCTTCTGGGGGCTGCATTGTAATGTTTCACCTGACTTGCCTAAATATCAGCCATCAATTATAGTATGTGCTTAATTCTGATAATGAACTTTTTTAATGATACAATTTTTTTCTTTGCTTTATATATATATTTCTTTTGGTGTTTCATTAAACACTTTTTTAATGATACATTTTTTTTCTTTGCTTTATATATATATTTCTTTTGGTGCTTCATTAAACAGTATGACTACATGAAAGGACCAGAAGATGTACTCTACAAAATGTATAAAATTAATAAACATAAAAAGTATATGAATAAAATAAAACAACAAAAAACCATTAGTGCACCTGGAGGATATAACTAGTGTCTGTTACAAGAGTCGTGCAATTGCACGTTTCTTAAAATCCGCCGCTTAAATACCATTTAACAATGCGTCAATGACTTTATACGTCGTTTTTGTTGGTGATGATGCAAGGTCATTTTGTTGCCTTAAAATAGCAATGTGCCCGGCTACACCTCATTTAAAAAACACCATTCCTACGAGCGGAAAGCGGGTGCAAAATCATTCGCTCTTTTGACGACGTGTGCATATGGTGTGAAAATGAACATTGCGCTGGTATGAAACCAGCAAAATCACTTACCGGTGGAAAACAGGGCTAGGGACAGATTAGACCTTGAAATATGAGAATTTCTGTCATGTGAATTTCCTTGCTTCCGTGTTTGTTAGATGGAATTGGTAAATCAGAATGGTTTATTGTGTCTTGGTGGTTTCCTAGTGCACCAATTGGCACAATCTTATGAGGGATTTAAGGAATAATGTGGTGATAAAATCCCATTGATAAACATTCTATATGCATGCTTTACATACATTAGACAGATTTTCCACAATCCACAGGTGTCTCCTCTCTCATTGGTTCCACTGGGCTTATGTTTTGTGTCCAACAATGAGCCCGGTTATTATAAATAAAGCAAGAGCTGCAACATGGATTGAAGAATACAATAAACGATTCCTATGGATTGCAGGTATGAAGATCAGTTCTCAGAAGTTCCCCAGGTATGAAGGAAGTACTCAAAGCAGGAGATCATCATAGAAAGTCATAGAAATTTGCTCATAAAATGAAGCATGTCAATGGATTAAGACAATCAAGGCCCTGGGACTGTGAAGCATTCCACAAATCCGTCACTGTATTTTTTTTTCAAGACAGATCAAACACAGCATTAGTGTTTAATAATCAACTTATACCCCGCCTTTAATCCAACTCCCCTCCCACTAATACTGACTGAGCCAAATCCCTCACGCTAACCAGTCTATGAACAGTTAGCACCACTTCCCAGCAGATTTCTCTCGTTTCCTGAGATCATGCACATGTGGATGGAGGTGGAGACAGTCAGCAGCTTGTTTCACAGGTCTGGAAGATGTTCTATGGGCTGTCAGTCCTGGCCCCTCCTTGTTTAGTTCATGACTCTTTTTTAATTATGTATGGACTTTACCTCTTATAACTTGTTCAGCTACTAACACAGTAACTGTGGCTGCCATGCCTGGACTGATCATCTTGCATACCGGGCAACTGGACAGGATGCCTTCTCCCATATGATTGCTGACCCTTCCTTGTGATTGTTAGTCCTTCCCTTGTGATTCTTGCCTCCTGCCCTGTGATTGTTGGTCCCTCCCTTATGATTGTTGTCTCCTCCCCTGTGATTGTTGCCTCGTTCCCTGTGAGTGCTAGCTCCTCCCTTGTGATTTTTGGCCCCTCCCTTGTGATTGTTGGCCCCTCCATTGTGATTGTTGGTCCCTCCCTTGTGATTGTTGTCTCCTCCCCTGTGATTGTTGCCTCCTTTCCTGTGAGTGCTAGCTCCTCCCTTGTGATTTTTGGCCCCTCCCTTGTGATTGTTGGTCCCTCCCCTGTGATTGTTGGCCCCTCCATTGTGATTGTTGACCCTTCCCTTGTGATTGTTGACCCTCCCCTTTTTTAGCTCAGGGCCAAGGCTTCAATAAATTTCAATTTAATTTTACAAAACTGTTTAGGTCCTATAATGAAGGTTTTCTTGTTCATGAAACTGTTAGTCGATAAATCTAACATTGCTTTCTTTGCATTGCTTTCCTCAATAGATTTGCCACATTGTCAATTGGAGCATTCTAGATGGAAAAGCAGGAAGAAACTAAACTGAAAAATCATTATTAGAGCTCAAACTGCTACTGTAGGTCTTATCAATAAAGATTTTTCATTAGTTAATTCCCTGTTTTACAACATTTCTGATCTGGAAAAGAAAGAATAGGATTTCAGTCCTCTTTGTAGTGGATCTGCTGGTGTTACTACAGTAGGTTGGGTGACCTGGAGGAAAATCTCCAGAATATTCTCTGGGTAGATTTGTCCTTCTAAATGTAGATGAGATACTAATGACAAAGATATTTGACAAAAGTCTAAAATATACATACCAGCACTACAAAACATAGCAACATATTACAAATAATATGCAATATATTTTTGGTTTTCTTGTCTTCATAAATAATAGCATGCAAGAAAGACTGAAAAGGAAAATTTTTAAAACACATGTTGCAAGAATCATGAACTACTTTCTTTTGCATTTGTGAAAAACATAGTAGACCAGAGGTGTTTATGCCTTTGGGTATAAGTCTAAGGAGTGAATGATAACAATAAGTGTCTCTTTAAGAACTAAACTTTGAAAGGCAGACAGAAAGTAAAGTGTTTGGGAGTGAGAAGCTTAGTCCCAGAAAGAGAAAGAAGACAGAGGAGGAGAGAGAAGGTAACAGAATGAGAAAAGTGAACTAAAATCAATGAAGATCAATGGGGAATCCAGTACAATGCATATACAAATGCTGATGTCTTTCTGAGAGTAATTGGAATTGACCTCCCCTCAGGTAAAATGTCTGTACAATAACACTCTTTACAAAAAACAAAGTAGCAAAGAAGACAAAGGAAAAAAATAAAAAAATTAATGGGAAACCTTGACAATGTTTTGTGAAGCATTTTGACAATTGATATTTCTGTAATACTCAAATATGAATGTGAGCACAATCGCACACACACTCAAACATATGCACACACAATTAATAATCTAAAATAATCTAAAAGATAGCAATCCTAATTTATATTTCCCAATACGGCTTCCCCCCTCTTCTTGTTTTTGAAACACCACAACGCCACGGTTGTTGATTTATTCCGAAGCCTTCTTTGAAATTCTCAAGACGATGTCTGTGGCTTTTGAAACCTCTTCATTGTCTGCCCTTTATTCTCTGAATATGAGCTGTGACTGACACGAGAGATGGTAACCTTTTTCAGGATGCAAATTCCTCCAGACAACACCTAAAATACCCTTCGTGCTAGAAAGTGCACAAAGACGAAAGAACAAAAATCAAACAGGAATGGAACAGCCGAAGTTTAACGAGAGATATAAGATTTTTTGACTTGCACCATAACTTCCATGATAATATCTCTTTACAAGACCTGAAAAGACTATACAGTTATCTTATAAATCCTTCATTTCAAAAAGTAGATGGTATTTTTATATCAATCCTTATCAATAACAGTCACTTAATGCTTATTAATCATATATTCATTCTTTAGAAGAAGCAGTTGATTACCAGATCTAGAATATTCTGAGTCTCTCTCTTATCTTACAGCCGCTGCCCTGAGAATGGAGGCAGCGTGGCAGGCAGTAATTCCCTGCTGAGAAGCATTACCATTTCAGGTGAGTCCTACCACTTTGACTTCCTACTTGGATGAGGCTGCAGCTTTGATTTTTCACATCTGCGTCCCATTCCCAGGAAAGCAGAAGAAGGGCTGCTCGTTTCCCCAGCGATGATGTGCCAACACCTTTGTGAAATCACATTAGAGTAGATTAGCTTGGCCATTTGAGTGAAAATAGATCAAATCCACATAGCAATTAGGAGTGGCCAGAGGAAGGGCAGCCAAGGTCTGCTTTGTGACACATACTGATCCAGCACATGTACGCAGCTAAGGATTCATGACAAAATTGTGACTTTTTCAGTTTGTGTTTTTCAACCCGGTCCTTGAGGACCCCCCAACAGTCCATGTTTTTGCTCCCTCTAGGTTTCCTACCAGGAACAAAAATGTGGATGTCAGGTATGAAGCTGGGAGGGAGCAAAAACATGGACTGTCTGGGGGTCCCCAAGGACCGGAATGGGAATTTCTGTTCTCTGTGTCCACCTGAAAGTTCAGATGACTATAAAAAGCAAATATAAAACAAGGGAAAATAAGCAAAGTTTACATGTAATATTTTGAGGATTGAGGACAAGCTGTCTTAGCAGTATGCACCAAGAGTAAAATTTCCATATTTTAAGATTTATGTTGTTTTTTTCTCCAGTAGAAACATCAAGCATTTAGTTTTCAGTAGAGCATAACAGGTTTGTCCTCTGAATTACTAAACATGTTAAAGGAAAGAGATGCTTAGGGTAACATTGGTGAATAAACATGAGCCATTACTGAGACTTTAGACTAAGAAATACCATCGTTGGAGGTTGAGATCTCCTTTCAAGATCTCTTAATATACCTGAAGTGGAAATCTCCAAGAGCTATTTTTGGATTCAGTTGAGCCATTTCATGTTTGCTGTAAAATATGCGCATGAAAGATCTGAGAGGTGTGTATCTAAGCAATACACCTTAAATTCATGATTATATTCATATTCAGCAGCTTTATCCAGTATGGGGTCATGGCGAGTCTGAAGCCAATGGCAGGCAGTATATACACGTGCAAGTCTACTTACAGGGAATGGGGCTTATGCTAGTGGTCACCAATAAATTAGCAGGGTGCTGACTTAGTGTGAGAAGTGGTTAGTGGTGCCATTTTTCAGAGCTCAGCGGCACGCTTTGTTAGCAGCCCTGCCTCCACGCAAAGTGCTCCACGCATCGTAAAAGCTAACGACAGCTAATGTGATCAAAAGTGTGCCGTCCCACTCCTGCTTTCCTGGCACTCTCAGCATGCCTTCATGAATAAGGCAGGGTCTGGGCATTGGTTTACCATTTTTGGTTTGGCATTGCAGTTGTTATTTTAGCTATCGCCCTAGCTTGATATTGCTAGCTGAGATGGACTCGCTTTGAAGGCCCAGAACCAAGATCCTGACTACTGACTGCTGACCACCTCCTCCGTAACCTCGGAGTAACCCCTGTTTTGGCACCTGTCTGGTGTCTACTGCTTTCAATCCACAGCTAATCCTTTATCCAAAGCTATTATCAGACCAGCAGAAATGCAGGCTGCTCTCTGGAGGACATCATAGAGTCTGAGAGCCAAGAATGTTTGCATTGAAACAATGTTTCATCCCTCACTCTTTTTGAGTGGTTAGGGTTTTAAACCCATCACCCTCTGTGGGTGCTGCCTTCTTCTGTGAAAAAAGCAGGAGACATAGAATAAATAGAATGAAATTATGGCAAAATTAATCCTAATAATAAGTGTTTCTGATAAGCCCTCCTGCCCCACCTCCTTGCACCCCAGTAAGTTTGTCTGGATTTATATTTGGAGACAGTTTAACACTGGCAGAAATTACAGGGCCAGGAGCTCACACTCTTCTGCTGATGGGGGGGGGGGGGGTCCCCTATTTTCGGGTTGAACACGTTTTTTGTGCTTCGGGAGAAATCCGCCCCATTAATCGAGTCAGGGGGTGAAAACATAATAATTGCCTTCTTTGTATTAATGTTTGCTGCGCAGCTAGAACCGTGCAGAGGGAAAAGGTCGTTCGTCATCCAATGTAAATGTGATCGCAATTAAGGATCGGCCCTCACACAAATGCCGTGTCTGCTGCTCGCTCAAACGTCATTTGTCTGTGGAAAATGAAAGGATCATCATAACTGGACAATATTCTAGCAGACACAAAAAAAAAGAAAAAACAAAAAAGACACGGGCCAATCACATAATGTTTTCCCTTTTCCTTAGAACAAGAGGACATTTTCAAGGTCATCCTAGCATGAAAGATGATTTTCTGCAGTAAAATATAAATCATTGGTGCTGTTCTCATTTCGCACAAATAACAGTTTGGTTTCAATGATTATATAAAATAAGTACAACGTTTTCAGTGGTTGTAGGTTATATTGGCACCATGTCTATCCAAGAAACTACATGAACAAGGAAGGGTATAACCCAGAATGGTGCCCCAACCCATCTCAGCTCCAGAGAGTGTACTTGTAACCATTTATGGGCTTGCAAGAGAAAGAATATCGCATGTACATTTATGGGCTTGCACAAGAGAGTGCATCACATGTACATTTATGGACTTTGCACAAGAGAGTGTATCGCATGTATATTTATGGGCTTTGCACGGGAGACTGTATCACATAAACGTTTATGGAGATGCACGAGAGCATGCATTGCATGAATATTTATGGACATGCATGGCAGCGTGCATCACATGTACATTTATGAACATACACAAGAATCTGTACTGCATACAGAGAACTGCTGAACTGACTGAAATCATTTCTGCCCATCCAGAAATAGCTAGTTCACAAGCATGTTTCCTGCGAGAGTTTTAATATCATTGACTGACACTTTTTTACTCTTTTCTATGTAATGGCAGTGGTTTGTATCATATATCATATTGTATCACATATATACTGAATGTGTAGTGATGCCAGTTACCGGCCTAGGAATTCAAAGTGTCTGTGCCCATGATGGGAAGGTTGCCAGTTTGAGCCCAGCTTCAGCAAATAAATAGTCACATGTCTGTGGGCCCTTGAGCAAAGCCCTTAGCACTCACCTCCATGGGCCTGCCTTTACTGCTAAGCTTACTCTCACCTACTGTACATATGTCTCATGGAGAGCAAGATGTGGCAGGCAAAAAGAGAATCACATGGCAATCGATGACGTCATCATCATCATTATTAATAGTAGCAGTAGTAGTAGTCATTTTAAGATTGTTATGCTCCCAACGCATTGCATCAGAGGGATAGTGTGGCGTAACTCACCCAATGGGAAAAGCCAAAAAGTGGCCTGGTCTGGGTGGCTTATGGCAGTACGGTGGAGGACTAGGTTATGGGGTGGTGGGGTATCAGCATAACAAGTGCTAGGGGGGCATGAGAGAATAATGCACCATTTTGGTGAGGACTGGAATAAATTTAGCCAGGAAATCACAGCAGTCATCAAGGTGGCTACCAAGGTCTATTAAGGGTTACTGATAAAACACCAGGACACAGGACTTTATAACATGAACAAGGTACATCAAACATGTCAGCTCCCCCCCCACAATCCTCATACGCTAAGAAAAATGTAAAAGTTAGTATGGACAAAAGATTAACAAATAGGTGACAATGAGTATTGTATAGGAGTCTACTTAAAAAACTAAATAAAACTATTACAAAAAAGGATAAAGGGATTTAAATGCTACAGTATAGCAAGCTGCCTTTCACTTTAAATAAGTCTTATGAGCTGGCAAAAGATGAACTGCTGTGTCTCTGTGGTCACACATTTTTTAGGATTAAATGTAGAGGAAAATTAATTTTCAAAATAACAAATAATAGAATATAACTAAACAAAAAAGTAACCATGCTTTAAAATGGTTTCTAGCTTTTGTAGCTGTACCCCCAACCCCCAGTCTGTCATCCCTCTCTCTTCCTCTCTTCTCTGTCCCCCTCTCTTTTTTGGTCTTTCTACTTCTCTCTCTTTGTGATTTTCACTAATTTCACCATGCTGAGGCAAATTTGTCATGCGCGTGGGCTCGTTTGATTTCATTAAACAGAATATTTAAGCATAAAAATTGTTTAATCGTCTCATGTCATTAGGAGATGAATTCCATTTTGCATACATTTGCATACTTCCTGAGGAATTAGGCCCGCTAATATGCTAATGAAGCATGGGGTTATAACAGGGCTGTTTATTGTGATCACCCAGGGCTGCTCCATGCTCGCCACAGCAACATCTGCGAGACCAAGGTGTGCTTTACTCATACTGCCCTGTAAAATTACCCAAAGCTACCCATTACCGCCATACCTTATTGACAAGACCGTCCAGAACACATAGGAAAACTAGAAATTTCACATTAGCCATGATTTATATAGCATGAGCTGACACTACATAAATATTTTTTTTAATACAGCCTAAGTCCACAGGATGCAGATCAATGGCAAAGAGGCCGGGTTACACTGATTGGTTGTGTTTCCATGGTGATTGATCAGCAGTCCTGGTACAGCTAATGAAAGGCAGCTGACCTTGATAGGCTGTCATAGCTCAGCTAGGGTCTGTAGATGGTCAGGTGAGCAGATTCGGACTTTGGGCTGAGCCTGTTCATAGGCCTTTAGTACTCTTGCCCCTTGGCTGAGTTTCTGTGGATTTTCAGGATTTTCTGTCCTGAAAGGGATGGTGACCGTTTTGTATTTGTATTTCCAATAATAAAATATATTTTTTAATTATTTTGCTTAAACCCCTACAACCTGCTTGAATATTTTCCCCTTGATATTTCAGTATTTTGTTAAAGTTTCACTAAATGTTTAAGAGCCCCTTTGAAACGTTATAACTAGAACACAGAACAAGTCAAGACCTTGTTTTACATGACTTTCTTTATGGGGCGGCTTGCCAAGTAAAATTTTAAGACATGCTTACTATAAATTTCGTTATAGCTGTGACTTTGTACGCATCCATAGAACCAAAACAATACGAAACATGCACATAAAGGTTAAATGATTCATTTTGCTTCAATAGTGTGAGGATAAATGCCTGTCTGGCCCTGTCCCATGTGTCGTATCTCCATTTGGCCAGCAGGTGTCACTGGCCATTCTGTTCCTTCATTTGGCTTGTAGCCCTTGTTCCCTAATGTTTGTATCTGCTCCCCAGGCTGCCATGTGGCTTAATGGTCAGCCACCGTTCCCAACGCTTCTTTCTCGGTTGTGGGTTTGAGGCAGACCAGAGCCCAGTTTCAACTAATTATTATTTGATGTTCTCCTGGTTTATCATTTGTATAGGTATTTCAGTTATAGTTCTTTTCTTTTTGCTCACGTCCCCTGTTCATTCAGTTTTCCTAGTTTTGGTTCTCGTTAGTGTTTGGTCCTTTTCCATACTGTACCTGTTAATTGACCTCTCTGTGCCTGTTGATTGCAAATGTAACACAGTGGTCCCTTGTTGCCCTTTGATATTGGTTATTTTTTATGTTTTTCATATGTCCCCAATCTATTATTCTTATCAGTGTGTTTAAGTGCCTGGTTTTGTTCTATCCTCAGTCAGTCATTGCTGTTGCCCTTTTCTGTTTGTAGCTGTGATTGTTCCCATTCTAGCTCCCAATTTTGCTCTGTTCCCTAATTCTGTTGCTTTGAGGTGACTTTTAGTTAGTTCATACTTTTGTTTTTGCCCCTTTGTCTCTTTCTTTTCTGCTACCTTTTTGTGTTCTTTTTTGGTTTATTAAAGTCTTCTGTTTGCTGTTAGCCACCCCATGGATCATCCCCCTATTCCACCGCCATGCCCCACCATAACAGACTACTTACTGTCTGCCAGGGCTGACTAAGTCAAATAGAGCAGTATAAAAATATTAAAGGATGCTGTGTGACAATTATCAATCCATTTGCCATTTCTAGTGCATGGTAGTAGTGAGTTTGCAGCAGGGGACACAAGGAAGGGAGCCAGTCCACTGTGACGCCCACATTTTAGAGACACCAATTCACCAAATCAGTTACAGTAAAATAAAGTGCTGATCCTCAGGTTCGAAGGCTTGATGTGTGAGAGTTTTTCTCATTATGATTAGACCACAGTTATAGTTCTGCTACTGGTACAGATTACAGTACAGAACAGCACTGCTACTAGTGCTGATATTTACCTAGTTTACATCAGCCATCAAACATCCCGCAGATGATAAAATCAAACCCCTATCGACTAGAATATGAAAGCAAGGTGCATATGGAGGAAAGGCAGCCTGCTGTCTCTGGGTTGCTGACTGCTCCTGTAGTGATCTGTAGCATCGAGGCTGCAAGGCCCTAATTGTGATTAGACACATTAGCGGCAGAGCCCTTCATCCAGATTTAAGGCACTGCTAATTTCCGCCCTCATTTTCATCACACGCCAAAGCCCGTTGCAGGCAGCCCATAAAGATGGATCTTGGGGCATTAAACGCGGTAATCGCGACTTTAACAGAAATGGAAATTACAACTGCATAAGTAACCATGTTTTATTTCTTAATTAGGGGAATATAAATGGTATTAAGGAAAGGGATATTGTACGGTTAACTTTAATTATTTTCCAACTTTATGGTCCTTTTGTGCATTGTTAAACCCAGAGCATAGCTATGTAAAAGTCTGTGAAGGAAATCGACCGCATACATCCAACGCTAATGAAGAATACAAAAATGTAACAAAGGAATCAATTAAATATGCTGGATCTGTTGTTGTTTTTTACTGGCACACACTAACTCCAAATATAAAGTATATATAACTAAATGCATTAGTATATTTACTAATGCAGTCATTCACACCTGGATTCACTTAATGATTCTTATCAATGGTGTATGAATTTGTCTCTCAACGAAGCTAAAAATGACATTTTAAGGTGAAATGCTGTGGTCTGGACAAAGAATGTGGAGAAGATGCATGTCTCTGGTTTGGCTGCCTTCTGTGATGTGTGAGGGCGGTCCTACCTGCTGGCGTATGACCCAGTGGTAACATGATGACCTTCAACCCCAAGGACTTTGCTAGAGGGATCATGGTCCCTACCCATCAGGGGATCCCTGCTATGACGTCTTTGGATGGAAAAACCCTCCTCGGGCAAGCAGACACACACCCGCACAATCACGCCTTCTTTCCTGCACTGGAATGGATATGCAATGTGAAAAAGAGGCTTGTGCTGGGAGTGTGTGTGTGTGTGTGTGTTTGTGTGTGTGCATGTAAGCGGGTATACTTGACCTTATGGGGACACAATAATTTTTTTCCCCAATAAGGGAAAAGTCAATTTAATAGAAATCTGTGACTGCAATGAAAAAACTGAAAATGCCAAAAGTGTTACATTTTTCTTGGTTACTTATGGTTATGGTTAGAGCTGTGTAGGAGTTAAGGTTGTCAGAGTTAGCGTTAGTATTTTTCCCATAGAAATGAATGAGCGGTCCCCACAAAGATATGTTTATCTGACTGTGCGTGTTTGAGTTTGTGTGAGTGTGTGTTGTGGGTGGGCGGTACCATATGGGCAAATGTCAGGGGGGGCTACTCAGGCAACCAGACAGGGTCAAGCGGACCAGACTAAACAGGCTGACAGCGGGGGGGCGCCGCTCCACATGACATATGAAAAACTATCCTTGGGCTAGCCCGGGGAGTCAAAATACACTGCGCAAGGACTTGGGGGGATGGGGGCAGGTTTAAATGGGGAATGCAGAGACTTGACTTGTAGTGAGGGGTCAGAATAACAAAGAACAGCTCATTCTGTGCCCCGCGTGCTAGTGGGACAAGCAGTTGCTTTCCTTTTCCATAAATCATGCTCAGTGTTGTGAGATAAACGGCTGATGAAGCCTATTGGAAGGGGAGCTACATAGATGGGGCAGCTCCCTGCTTCCAGTACGTCTTAATAACCCCCGACCCACAGCAGCGGGGAACAGGGCGGGATGCAGCCCTTACCATGGCTTGTGTGAAGGCCACATCCCCATAATCCCCATAATAGTGACTGGCAGACCCCGATTGGCTCCCATAACCAGTCGACGGCAACTCGTAAATCAACTTGCCCACACGGCGCATTTCTCGGACGCGTCTTCGTACCCTGGGCCCGGCAGGGTAAACACTCCAAGAGCCCAGGCTAGCAGATACTTAAACTTAAAGCAGCACCACAGACTTAAATGGTTCAGACGGCTCAAGGAACCATTATTTCCAAGGGGCCGATTTTCTGAACGACGTGTGTGGAACAGAAGCCCAGGAAGACATTAAACTCATTAGGGCTCTTTTCTGGTTAGCTTGACTAGATTGGTCTCCATCAGCAAAAAGGAGCCCGGAACTTCCTGGGAAAATCCAGTGCGAGTCAAGTGCCTCCATCCTCTCATATTTGCTTTCTGGACAAGTGACAATGTGCCTCCACTGAGCATCTGTTAGCGGAGAGCCTGAGGACGACGGTGAGTCCCATCTGGGACACCAGAACAGTTGATGTGGCCCTGCCTTCTCCCTGGCTGGCTGCAGAGTGTGATTCCAAATAAACAGATAAATCTAATAAGGAAGAAAATTAGTGTGCTAGCCATAATGGACTGAAAAAAGCTTTGGGAATGGGGGGGGTTGTATTTTCAGCCTTGATGATGGGCCAGCAGTGTCTCATGCACGGAACGGCCAATGCATGGGGTGGGTGTGGAACCGCGTACTGCTGACCACGCCTTTTCATGGGTAGTGAGTATGTGGGGTTTTTCCCCTCAGCCAATGGGACATCAAAACCAACAAGAAAGATTGCAGTTTCACGCCAAGCTGACCCGGATACTCTGTGGTTCTCCGGTACATCCTGAGGAGCTCCGCTTCACCTTAAAGCAAGACCCATCTGTAGCTTAGGTGGAAACTGAAAGCTTTTACCTGATGACTTCTGCTCCAATGTCTTGTTCTATCTTCTTGCCCACAAAAGCAATTAATCACTTAATTGAATAAATCATCAGTTGACTTGGTCCGCATTGCTGTAGAGCCAGCAAAGGTTTATGGGAGTTGGGCTGGGGTACAAACAGGATGGGATGCCA
>JABFEA020000043.1:35662753-35677806 GCA_019775915.2 Cyphomyrus plagiostoma
GTCCATCACAGGGCACAGGGCTGGGGTACAACCAGGATGGGATGCCAGTCCATCACAGGGCACAGGGCTGGGGTACAACCAGGATGGGATGCCAGTCCATCACAGGGCACAGGGCTGGGGTACAGTCTGAATGGAGTGTCAGTCCATTACAGGGCGCAGGGCTGGGGTACAGTCTGAATGGAGTGCCAGTCCATTACAGAGCACAGTGCTGGGGTGCAGTCTGAATGGAGTGCCAGTCCATTACAGGGCACAGGGCTGGGGTACAGTCTGAATGGAGTGCCAGTCCATTACAGGGCACAGGGCTGAGGTACAGTCTGAATGGAGTGCCAGTCCATTACAGTGCACAGGGCGGGGGAACAGTGTGAATGGAGTGCCAGTCCATTACAGGGCAGAGGCCTGGGGTACAGTCTGAATGGAGTGCCAGTCCATTACAGGGCACACACACAATTACACGCACAATCATACTCTATGGGCAATTTAGAGACTGCAGTTAGTTAATGTAATTAGATGTATTTAAGGTGTTTCAGCATTAACTGTGATTTGATCATGGATGGCGCACAAACAATATTAACATTATAACCATGGCTGCACGGATACAGTAATTTACTTTTTGTCTTTTGACAAATTACATTACGTGTTCGTTCTGTGGAAACCTTTAATCATGAAAACCGTGCATCACTTTAATTTTATTTTCATTAATTACTTGTTTATACACGATATTTTCCCCTGCTCTTATTATTTGGGGCTCTATTCTGTAAGCACTTAATTGGCAACGACAGCATCTAATCTAGCAAGCCTGCTTTTGGTGACAGTTCTACTTCAACCTGCTGATTTACATTGGATTCAGTGTCTTGTGGAATGCCCAAAGATCTGGACCGTTCCCTGCCTCCAGTCAGCATTCCCTTTGACCATGCCCATGCACGACAGGCCCCACCTCTCCTGGATACTGCACATCTCTTAATTAGCAAAAGGGTGATTTTATGGAACTAAATGAAATCCTTTGTGAGGTATTGAGCAGCAAATAAACTTCACATTTCTGACTGATGACTTGTGGATTTGAAAATCTTGCCTGTCTTCTGGCCCAGATCACATACTACGGTTTTGACATTGTTAAATATAAAACTCTTGAGTTATCGATCTGTGCCTCTCTTCACTATGTTTCTCAGACCACACTTGTTACCATTGCTCATGTATCTCTGATCTCGATCTTTGCTGTTTAAGATTTGAGAATGCTGAGAATGTAGAAGTAGGTAAAACCATGTGTCTTTCTTCTTTAGTCGTATATTTCAGCTAGATACTAATAATTAATATGATAAAAAAAAAGTGTTGTGACTTATCGACATCTTTGGTGAGGCTATGCCCAAGCAGGCAGGGGGTGGAGGGGGGTCGGGGTCCCCTTCTTGTGTTTGCAGTGTGGAAATATTTTTTCTTTCTTTTGCCTATTCGTGTGGAAGGAATATATAGAAGTAAAAGGTAAAGTCCAGCTACTTTGTAAACTCCTAAATAAAGCAATATATGTAAAACATCCTTCTGGGATTAATCTTTAGCCGTGTTAATGTTGTAACTTTTTACGCCTCCTTTGGCACTATTATTTCATTTGAAAAGTTCCCAAAGAATTGGAGCATTGATGAGTTCAGTGAAAGTGACTCATACGAGCTGCAGAGAATGCTGCTACACCCCTCCATCCCAGAGAGGTGAAACCCTGTTGGCTTTCAGAGTCTCCCATTGGTTGGATCAAGATAACAGGCTAATCTGATTATCCAATCATATGGTAGTTGATAGTGATGGCATGTGGGGGTTGATATTTCTGTTAGAACAAAACATTCCTGTGGGTCGACAGGAGTCATTTGGAAACCCAACCTGGGTCCAGCCAGCAGAGACCCCTGGGAATGCTCTCGTTTACCAGCAATAATTGTCCCTCATTCCCCCAAGCTCCCAAACTCTCCCTACTCTGGGACCCCCCCTTGTGAAAATAACTACAGCCCCAGGCTCAGGAAGCCGAGTTAATTCCAGACCCCCCCCCGACGCCTTGGCCCTCCCCCGAACACTGCCAGCACCATCCTCCTGCTGTGGATATGGTCCGTCACACTGATACCTGGGTGACGTCACAGATGGAGGAGTTCTGTCAAACGAAACTCGCTCATTCTCCAAACAAAAATTTGGAAAATAAGCTAAAGCAGGATGGGAAATAGGCCTGTTGTCAAGGAAAAAAAACAGTAAACTCTGACCATCTATTAACCTGATATAACCAGGAGTCACTTTGTCTAACTGCTCGTATGTAGTTAATCACAACAAACATATGCACTATTTGCATGACTGTATAACAACTAGGAGTCTGTCTGTAATTCCTCAAATATGGAAAAATGTGTCACTTCTTGATAGCCTACAAATGAGTACATGCACTAGACAAGAGGGTTCTGCTAAAATGTATTCAGCTATGCTTTTAATATTTACTTGTATGATAATATCGATCATTCATATTATTAATGCAAAGAGTAATTAGCAAGTGGGCAAATTACAGAGAAGGTTACAGGATGCATCGTAATTCAGCCTTTCAGGCTTTGATGCCCACTGTTGTGAGTTGTTGTTCTTTTGCGTATCAATCATTGGCTATATTCGGTCTGTGGTTCTCTCCCCATAGAGGGGTGGAGTCTTCCCTGATTGGTTGGATGTCTCCCCCCACACCCCCATTTTAGTGGCCTCCCCACCTCCATGCATAATTCAGTATGGTGAGCTGAAGGAGGGAGAAACACATCTCGGGCTGAGACGGAATCTGCGGGGTACAGTAATTAGAGAGCTGTCACATGTGCCTGACAGGATCTGCTCCCACTTAAATACGGCTGGGGGGTGGGGGGGGGCAGTGTGCAGACGCTGGGGGGAGGAAAGAATTCAAATGAGGGGGAAAACACACACAAGAAGGAATAGCAGGGGATCAATGAAAAGGAGTGAATAATCGCAACAGTAATACTGAGGGTAACAGTCAATACAGATGGCGGGAAGTGCAGGACCAGGCCTAGGATGAGAGTGTGTGTGTGTCTGTATGTGTGTGTGTGTGTGTGTGTGTGTGTGTGTGTGTGTGTGTGTGTGTGTGTGCATGTCTGTGTGTGTGTCAGTGTGTGTGTGAATCTGTGTGTGCATGTGTCTGTGTGTTTGTGATTATCACATTGTGGGGACCTCATTTCCCCACAATGTAATAAAAACCTCTAATGTTTCACAGATTTTTAAGTGAGGCGATCCCTGGGCAGAACAAAAAAATTTCCCCACCAGGATAACATCAATTTTATAAAAATTTGTGACTATAATCAAAATATTAAAAATGCCACAGTCTTGTATTTTGTTGGTTACTTATAAATAAGGTTAGGGCTGTGTAGAGGTTAAGGTCGTTATTGTTGGGATTAGGGTTTTTCCCATAGAAATGAAGAGAGAGTCCCCTTGAAGATATGTATTCAGACATATGTGTGTGTGTGTGTGTGTGTGTGTGTGTGTGTGTGTGTGTGTGTGCGCGCGCGCCTGCTGCACATATCACAGCTTACAGCATGTTTCCCTTCAGTTCTGTGTCTTTGGCACAAGTTGTAACGTGCTGAGTGGCTTTTGGCTCTCAGACAGAGACGTTACCGAGGCGACGCCCACTATGCATTCACTGCACGCGCGGCCCGTGGGCCAAACTTCGGAATTTCGATTAAATTCAGATAAATGATGGAAACACGGAGCGATGGGCGAAGAATATCTTTGATTCACTTACTCTGTGAAAGAGGCTGTGTGGTGATACTCAATCAGGCAAGACACACACTCATATACAGCACATGTGCGTGCACACACATACACATACATACACAGACACACACACACACACATACACAGACACACAATCACACACACATACACAGACACACAATCACACACACATACACATACACAGACATACACATACACAGACACACACATACACAGACACATACACAGACACACAATCACACACACATACACAGACACACAATCACACACACACAGAAAGACACACATGCTCACATATAGCACACACACACGGACACATGCACACACATACACAGACACACAAACAAGCAGTGCTTGCCCTTATGGTGGAGTTACACCTGTCCGCCGTGGAGTGCTGAGCGATGGCTATGTTATTCTGCGGCTGCTTTCTAATACTCCTCCCAGGAGAGTGGTCTGTTTGTGTGGGTTTGGGGATGGACACCAGGGGTCCCAATTAAACCTTTTGCCTGCTGGAGGCCAATAATGGTTCCCTGCCCATGTGGGTGGCATGGCATGTTGACCTGGATGGGGGCCATTACCACCATTATGCTGGGGGAGGTGGGGGGGGGCGTGCTTCTGATAACCTATGCCTGGCGCCCCCTAAAGGAGACCTTTCAACCTATTATTTTTCCATCAAGGTGTGATTTACTGTCGACCTTCTTGTGCCTCTATGGCTGTATGGCGTCTGGAGACCGAACTTGAGCCCCCAAACCAGACAGGGAGATGGGGGCCCCTTCCTTTGTGAGTGCTGGCAGAACAGAAATGCAAAGGTGCTTCAAACTCCATCGAACTGGAATCAACTCAGAGCTTCGCTACAGGCCAGAGGCCGACTTCTGACTATCAGAAAGCCAGTGAGCTTTAGCGACGCAGAGCCTGATTTTAATGCACAGAGCCAGCAGATTTGCAAATACATTCATACCTTTTCATACCCTTTTTTACTGCACTTTATTTTTTAACAAATCTATTCTAAGTCACGAATCGCGGAGGGGGTAGAGTGATGTTTGTGAGCAGGCGAGCCATAAATTCTATGTTCATTTTCTGTCTTTCTGAAGCTACGTAGAGGATTTTAATTTGTGCACCGCTATCAGTGATCTACCCCGTTTAGCAGACAATAAATAACAGTTTACCGTCACGCACACACCCCGGAAAACGCAGACTGTGCGAGCTCTACCGACGCACCGTGGAAATTTAAGCGAGCAGTTCCCAGTACAAGGTCTACAGAGCCTGGGATATGTAAACAGACCCTGCAAACTGCTATGTAATAGAATTAAATATGCCATTCTTTCAGCAATGCTCCATAAAACTCTCATTAAGCTACTTCAGACGTATCCGCACTGCAAGGAGCCACCATTAAACACATCAGAGTGGCTAATGAATGTATTATTTAAAAGCTGTACTCCAATTACTAATTGATTACAGTCTAGCAGATCATCAATAACTCAAAAGCAAGGCTTCAAACCCAAATACCAATGATTAATACATGAAAGGCTATAACAAGATAAGTTCTCAGTTAATTAGTAATAAATGTTTTAAAAACTTAAATTTCCCTGAGCACCAACCCTGAACCACAACTGATATATATTAGAAATGCACTCATTGAAAATATAAAAATGAAGTCTGTTTTTATGAAAATTGAGGTATGATTTGTTGATGAGGTTAAAGGTATGTTTCAGTGCAACCAGCAAGACCAAAAAAAATTCAGATTTTTTTTCTTTTAGGAAGACATTGAAGTTTAGGTTAATCAAACATAGAGGTATATTGTCTCTTTATTCTCTTATAAATGGCTAATGCAATCGGAGGCTTGTTACACAGAATAAACCACAAACAAACATTACCGGCACAATGCTGAAAATTCCAGTTTGCAGGATTTATAATTCATAAGGGTTCAAAGAAAGATTCAAGAGGGACTTTCAATTAACCAATGCGGGCTGATATTTGGCTCCACACTGCAGTGCGGAGACCCTGCATGACCTTTGCAGTGTTGGCTGTCAGGAACAGGCTAGCGTCATGATACCGGAGGCTCACCTGTCCTGGTGCTGTAAATGCCACACTGCGTGTGCTTTAGCTGCCCCCCCCTGCCCCACCATTTGCTTCTGCAGTATGATCTCCTCTCTTGGATTCTCTCTGTCTCGCTCCAGTATGTCCCCACGTTCTAGGCCTACCCATGTCTCTCCACCAGAATACTCACACATTTATGTGGCATCACCCGTTCATCATGGTGTTAAATCCCCGTTCTGTAACGCTGAGCTTCCCTGCAAGGTGGATGCTGCATTGCCATGGTTAACCATTAGACTTTGTGAAGTTCATCGTTACTAGCTAAACCACAGCGTGGTACTATGGGCACATTTCCAAGGGATTTACAAGTTACTAAAAATATAGCTAAATTCTCTGGGAATGAGTTGGTTCTGACAAGCGTATTATTTTACTGGCGTGTAGGTGGTCTGTTCTGTTCTGTGGATTTTCTCTGTTCAGGGTGAAAGCAGGTGACTTAATGTCTGATGTTAGCTGTAGCTATGTGTGTCAGCTGACTGTTTTTCCACTAAAACCTCAGTCTAGTCCGTCGTCCATCATGGTTTTGGGAAGAACCTGCTGGACCTGGGTCTTTCTGGAAGTCAGGAAAGAGAACCGATATCATCGTCGCAATTTTAACTGAAACAACATTCACAACATTCATCATTTTTATGAAAACCTTTCTCATGTACAGTAGCTAATGAATAATGAAGCTAAGATGTAGAGAACTTCCTTTATGATGGACATATGGAGTGCAAGTGAAGATGATGAAGGTCATGAATGTTGGGAGATTCCTCCAGTTGGGGCAAATTCTGATGACAACCATCCATTCACCTGACACCAGCCTTACTGCCTGTCTGTAACCGAGTTCTGACCCAAACACCGGTGCCCCATCTTATACCCCTTCCCAAGACCTGATTCTGTTTTCGTCCATGCTTTCTTTGTGCTGACACTGAAATACTCTATTTTTATCACCTTTTTTTGTTTGTTTTTGTTGAGTCCCTGTTCCCTGCTCCAGTCACCTTGTCAGATTTCTCTGCTGGCCACCCTCGCCCCCCTCCATGACCAGCCTCACCATCAGGTTAAGGGGTGCTCAGTGGGGTCTGGCCTGCAGCTGGGAACACAGTGCTTATCAGGGCCTGCCGGGCCTCTATCAGTGTAATATGACTAAAGAGCCGATTTCTGTCCTCTGTCCCCATTAGCAGTCTTAGCCAGGCTCTGCACTGCTGCCTCTTACCCCCTTCCTGCCACGCGACCTTTGGGGCAAGTGTAAAAACAGTTCAACACGCATCCCTCTCCAGACATGATAAACCGCTTCAGTTTTGGGACACACTCAGTAAAATTGCACCTGAATACAATTTATCTGCTGTTTAACATAAAAGTAATAAATAAAAGGTTGACCCGGTCTTAGTCCCCAAGTGGTCTTAATCGGTGGCGTATTTTAGCACGGTGCAGCCCTTTTCCTGATGGTAAGGCTGTAAAACCCCATTGCGGAAGCCCAACGCCATGAAGATCTCGCCACCTCTCTGCACCACCTGCTCCTCTCGATCCTCCCATGTGCGGCTCAGCAACCTGTTAATCACAGTACTCTGCCTGTGCTATTTGTATATCGATGTTTTCATAGTTTCAATCTGTATTTATCACTTGTGCAGCTGCACAAGGTGTATTTATTACTGCAAAAACAAAGATCTTGCGTGGTAATGGTCTATCCTTAGTGAAGATGACTAAGATCAACCATGTTCCAAACCTGCCACTTATAATTGTTCATAGACGCCAGTTAAATTTTAACACTCTCTAAGAAGGGGTGGGACCCAATAATTGATTATGCCATGCAATTTAAGTCATGTGACTTTTTTAGCAAGAATAGCAGTACATGTGCAAGATGTGTCAGCAATAGGTGCAGGCTGCAGGTCTGGATCTCACCTCTGCATATAAGCTATCAATTTATTAATTAAACACGAACATGGACAATTAACTTCAGCAATTAAATGTTGCTTCATAATGAAGAGGCATATGGCTAACATGGACCCATAATGGGAACGAGACGATAAGGTAAGAGAACAGACATATTTCTTTGCACAGAGGCACTGTGGGTAGCGCTCCAGGGGAACTGGGCTCTCTAAATATCCCCACAATGTGATAAGAACCAGTCATTTTGACGTCGTGGGGACAGTTTTTTCAGTCTCCACAAGAAGAGACTCAATATTATAAAAATCTGTGACTGAGATCAAAAAACTAAAAATGTCAATAGTCTTGTAGAATTTTGTTTAGATACTTATAGTTAAGGTTAGGACTGGGTAGGAGTTAAGGTTGTCATTGATTAGGGTTTTTCCCAGAGAAATGCATCGAGAGTCCCCACAAAGATATGAATACAAACGTGTGTGTGTGTGTGTGTGTGTGTGTGTGTGTGTCTGTGTGTCTGTGTGTCTGTGTGTGCCATGTAATGAAATAGCAATTATTGATTCAGTAAATGTATTTGACTAAAATGGCAGGAGCAGAGGTTGAGGGGCAGCTCTCGGGCTTCACACCACAGTGTTGTGGGTTTGCGTCCCAGCCCCAGTGGCCTTTGCACGTTGGCCCTGTATTTGTGCAGATTCCGGGCTGCCGCTGAGATGTGTGTCGGCTATGATGTGAAAAGCGTACATCGTTACCCTCGCCTCCTGGGGGGGCTGGTGTTACTAGCTACACAGGCTCATGTAGAGCATAGGGAGCTTTTTGGGGGGCAGCAAGTGAGTGCATTGACCCCCCAGAGTCAACTTAAAAACCCTAAGGCTCTAATGACGTGAATGGAATCATGATGGTGGGGAGAGTCGGATGACTGCAAGGGCATGGAGCTGTGTGCTGGAGAGCAGCACAAACAGGGCGGGAATCGCACACTCACTCGAAAGCGAAGACATCGAAGGTGACTAACAGGTGTCCTTCTGCCATGGCAGGGGCCCAGTGAACAGAAAGCACAGAAAATGCGAGACGGTCAGCTGAGAGACATCAGGTCACCTAAGTATATGACAGCGGGGACAGAAAAACCTGGGGAGGAACACACATACACACACACGCGGGCGCGCACAAACACACAGACAGATAGAACTGTAATTGTATCTTTGTGGGGACCATCTATTGAATTCTACGGGCAAAACTCTAATCCCAACATGACGACCTTAACCCCCACCCAGCCCTAACCTTAACCGTAAGAATCCAAGCAAAATATGAGACTTCTGGCATTTTTACTTCTTTGATTGCGTTCACAGATCTTTGTGGGGACCTGAAAAATGGCCCCAAAATGTCAAAATATCAGGTTTTTATCACATTGTGGGGGACATTTGGGAACATAAACATAATACACACACACAACACACACACATGCACGCACACACACACACGCACGCACACACACACACACCTAAACCTGCATCTACTAAACCTCTGACTTAGCTGTTCTCCTCATGCTCCCCAGCAGGCAATGCCTTCTCTATGAGTAACTCAAGGAAAGTAGGTCTGCAAAGTCGATGCTCACACCTACCTGAAAACAGGGAAATGCAGAGAATACCCCCCGAAATCTATGTATCGACGCCATCTCCTCCTGTCCGGTGTGGCCCCATGATGGAAACGAGCAGGTAATTAACCGCTAACAACTGCTGACCAACCGGAGGCGAAGAGGAGCTGGGGGGGGGGGGGGGTAAGCGAATAAACCAAAAAAGCAACATGAAAAATACAGGGAAGTGTGTGCCTACACCCCCCAGCCGCGTGCGTCCCACATGCATATTCCTGCTCTTACTTTATTATCACACCCCCCCCCCGCCATTTCCCAGACAGGCGGCCGCTATGAATACCAATCTTGCCAACGATCACCTCATACACACACCTGGAGATGAGGTGGGGCGGCACGGGGGTATAGCGGGGGGTGCTTTACTGAACATGGAAACAGAAAGGAAAGGAACAGATAGTCGGCAGGGCTGGGGGGGTTGAGTCGGAGACCAATCCGCTTTCCCGATTGAAAAAAACAAGGATAGTTACTTGGCTTCTGCCACTCACGTGCTCCTGCTCGCCTTCTTTCTTCTTTCATTGTTCTTCTTAGCGGGAGCTTCCAATGGCACAACTTTTCACAGTCTGGGAAAGGGGCTTCCTGTCTCTCTCATGATCCCAGCCTGGCTTAGCCGCATCCGGCTGCTCTCAGACGGATACCCCCTTTTGGCTCTCATAGCGGCATGGGAGGTATTTCAGTCACTCCCCTCCGATAAGTGGAAAGATCTCCAGATGTTTTATTGTTATGCAAAGATTGCGGTTGTCAAGGGTTGTTCAACTCGAGCATGTTGCCGATGAAAGTGGCAGGTTCCTCCAGAAGGCAGCGTTAAAATCACAAAAGCTTCTTTTGAGAGCCCATTCAGAGCTGGTCCACTTCGAAAATGAGAGGAAAATGAAAATTAGATGAAGCCGTTATGTCGAAGGATTTCCCAGTGACATACGGAACAGTTTGACGGTCTGTGACCACATTGTTCCTGTCTGAATGACGTTGTTTTAGATATAAAGTATAAGCGATATCAATTAGCTAGTTCTAGAAAAATGAACTTAATAATGAACTATAGGTTTCTCTGTATAATTTTAAGGACAGATTTATGTTCTATATCTTCTTCCCAAGCACAGTCCTGGGGAAGCACAGGGTTGGGGACAGGGGACATCCTGCACAGGATGCCGATGCATCACACAACACACACTGTGGGCAATCTGTGTTTGGGCTATAGAACCCGGTGGACACCTGTGAAAGATGGGAGAACATGGAAACATCTCATATACAGCCCAGGCTTGGACGTGTGAGACTGCTCTGCTCGTTGAGTGTTTGGCTCCTTTGTCAGTACGGCACCAGGTTTAGCCATGCTGGAGCCACCCTGGAGAACCTGCACACTAACTGATTGCGTTTCACCTAAATCTTTCCGCTTTTTGAATTGATCTCTCAAGGGTGTGGAGTCAGCTGAGGCAGGTGGACACAAATCGAGGAGGGGTTCCAAATGGGCAGCACGTCACATGAAGGTGTTGGGATCCGTGGGTCATACGTGTGCAAAAGGAAGAGACCAAGAAAGGAGTGAGGATGAGGTAACGTGAGAGGCAGGTGATCTATGAGCCTGAAGGACTCACTGCCTGCCCGGAACGTCTTCATAAAGCCAGGCAAGTCGTCCTGTCTCTGTGCTTCTCAGCTTTGCTCATGAGCCCTGTGTGACTTCGAAGTTCACTAAAGTAAATAGTGAATGACACCTTTAAAGTATTTTTAACTCCTTTCTGAGCTCAGAAGGTGAGCAGCTGCCTGTCTTATTTTGCTAAAGTAAACGTGTGTTTTTAGGACAGCTTACCATATAGATATATTTCTTTTCTATTGTTAAACTTCTCATTTCATCTTGTCTTGTGTCAGAAGCACAGAAGCACTCCGGAAAATGTGAAAGCCTGGCTGTTGTGGGGACCCAGAGCAGTAGAGCGAGTGGTGATGACCTCAAAGGAAAGCAGGAAAAGAAACGCGGAGATGCTACAGGAGAGAGAAAGGGCACAATTTCTAAAGTAATATTCAAGTATTTGTTTACACGTTTATTTATTTATTCAAAGCCATGTATAATTGAGGAATCAGTGTCAGGCAGTTCCTGGAGCAACTGAGGCCCCAAGGTGACATTGCTCTGCTGACCACTGGATCAGAACCAACAACCTGCCGAACACAGGTGCTAATCCACTGTGCCACACAACAACCCCAAAAATTAGACAAAAATGGCACTAAATACGGCAAGGTGGGGAGCCCGTCTACTTACTTTTGATGAATGAAAAGAGCCGAATGGGCCAGTGGGGGCCTCCTGGTGGGCTGTGGGCCAGTGAGCGTGCCCAGGCTGGAGAATATGTGCTTGTATTTCCTGGGGGCTTACAAGCAGTGCACTCAAGATGGCCTCTGACAACCAGAAGCCAGGTCCTCCATCCTGATTAACATTCAGGCTGTGTTGCATTGTGGGTAAAATAGGCACTGTATGTACATATAAATGAAAGTGAGAGGCTGGGAGAGCAGGCTTATTCCACGCCCTTTGGGAGACCTCATGATAAGGACACTTAAGGCGCGGGTCCAATGACGTGATTAAAAACATGTGATGGCTACACATGGATCACACGCTGATGACTGGTGGACCTTCTTGTGGCACCGGGTGTGGCACCACTGAGCTTCAGCTTCAACTGCACCTTCTTAGGCATGCACGCAACACACACACACTCATGCACACACCCACATACACATGCACGCACAAACACACATGCACACATGCACACACACACAGACATTAGCATCAGCGATGCTGACAGACACACGCAATGGGTAAACCTGATGCCCTTGTTCACATGCAAGCCCAAACACAAGGATAGGTGACCTTGCATGGAATCAGATGGGCACCTTCTTGCAAATCAAGTATGCAGACGTGACACAGGGATAAGAGCAATCTAATGAATTCACTGGTACACACACATGGATAGCGGACTGACCCGGACACACAAGGCAGAGCTCATGCAGAATGGATACGGGCACATAAACACACGCACATGCAGACACAAACACACACATGCACTCTGCAACGTGGCGTACAGCCCAGGACATTTCAGTGTATTCCCCAAGAGTCGTGTCTTTTGGAGAATGAACAAACACAGATATAAATAGATTCATAAAACGATAACAAATAGCGTGCGAGGCATCCCTTGGTCCCTGTGTCGCGCTCCCGGGGGGTTGCAGACAAACGCCTCTGTCAGGCAGCGCAGGCCGGGCCACGGTAAACACTGGCTGCTACCTATTCTCATTAGGCTAATCTATGCATAAATTACCATTTTCAATAGGCTCATTTTTCCTGCTAATTAACAGATACATGATGGCCTGATAATCGCAGGACTTAGGAGAGTGAAGAGTGGAAGTTTTGTTTGGTGCATGAGTGTGTGTATGTGTGGATGGAGTTGTGTATATTATATATATCATGTTGTGGGGACAAAAGGCCCCCACAACGTGATAAAAAACCTGGTATTTTCACAATGTATGGACTATTTTTTTCAGTTCCAAGTTCAGTTAGGGTTGTCATTGTCAAATGAATGAACAGTCCCACAAAGATATGAATGTGTGTGTGTGTGTGTGTGTGTGTGTGTGTCTGTGTGTGTGTGTGCTAACAGCTGTTTGCCAGTGTGGGGGGGCATATTTTGGTCATCCTGAGCTGCCTGCTGCAGTGCTTCTCCCTGAAATGTGCTCCTATCTGACTTGTCACCCATGGGTGTTAAGGCACAGTAGGAACAGCTGTGGACCCCCCCCCCCCCACTCTGCCTCCTGTAATTGTTTACCAGGAGCAGGTGTCAAAGCCCCTCCCCCAAAGCCCCCCACGTCCCCAGTGGCATCAGCCTCAGCTTGGCCCTGCCCTCAGTGACTGGGCAGTGGCTCGTCAGGTTGTTAGATCGTTAGGTTGTTGGGTTGCGTCCTGCTGAGCTTGGCCTGCTGGGCTACCTCCTGTTTCCCTGTTTACCACAGACACCTGTACGCCGCCTCACAGGTCTATGTCTCTGACAGCAGGACTTTCCGGAATTTCAAAGAATCCTTCTGAGACTTTACATCAAAATGCTGCACAGTTAATTTATTCATTTGTTTTTCCGTAAATGACAACCTTGCAAGCTTAATTCTCCCACAGATGGTAAAAAGCACAGAGAATGCACACCTTTAATTGCCACAAGGTGGCACAATGGTTAAGGAGTGGAACTTAGCATATTGCTATATCGGTACCTTCCAAAAAGTACCTTGCACAGCACTCCTGAAAAGGTTCAGCAAAAAAAAAAAATCGAACTGTCAAAACAAAAGTTAACTCTGAGAACCTGGCTCAGAGTAGAGAGTGTCTGCCAGAAAAAGTAATCATAACAATAAATAAAAGTGATAAATAATAGCCTGGCGGAAAGAGAAAGTCTGAAGACAAACTTTAGCTGGCTTGAAAAGTGGAGTGATTGTTAAAGTGGGTTTGAAATTCTGTTATTTATTTATTTATTTGTAGGCTTTTCTTACAATTCTGAGCCTAGAATGTTGAGATCTGATGATGCAATAGAGAAGCCATTGAAAATGCTTTTAAAAAATGTACCACCACTGACTTTGCGGGATTCTTCATACTTAAATCATGTATGATATATATATATATATATATATATATATATATATATATATACGCACACACATATACACATATATATAATAAAATAGATAAATAAATGAATAAAAATATTTTAAAATATGGAGGATACAAGATACAAAAAAAACCTATTCACATGAAACCTGATCCAAAACTAGCTAAAACATCAAAGATGAAGTTCATGAACTGTAGAGGAAGAGTTTGAATTTTCCAATTTTCAAGCCGGCTCAATTATGAGCTGTGCAGAGGCATGAAGAAGGACACTTAAGTGGTGGAATCACACCTTGGAAATACAGTTTGCCAGTGAAGCTGCCACCGGGGCAGAGGCTCCCCCCTGAAGCCACAGCATGTTCTCCCCAGGACCCCCGGGAAGAACCACACTGCAACTTACAGGGCAAGGGCACACACAGGTTTTGCGGGTACAACCTTATTTAACCTTTAGAGATACCTTCACATCGTGTTATGTTGTTTAGCTTTTAATCCATTTATACAGCTGGATAATTTAGCGAGCAGATTCAAGTCAAGTAAGTGGTACCACCACAAATCCCTCTTTTTAGGAACCTTTGGGTTACAGCTCAGTTATATGCTTACAGTCATCCTACCATTATATTAGATAATGGGAAATAGAAATGAAATAATGTAGAATAGGACAGAGTTAACCTGGGTGTATTATGGAGGGAGGTTTGTAATTGTGATGCAGGCAGTGCAGTGGTTAGGGTCTAGCCACATAAAGCCGGCTGATTTTGAGCATCAGACAGAGGCTGTGCTCTACAGAAGGATATTTACATATATTTGCTTGAGGAATCATTTTCTTACCTCATGTCTGATGAAGGGTAATAACTATAAAATCTCAATAGTGCCTTTGGACAAAATAGATGGGATTAAGCTGGTGTCAGGTCATTAGGGATCAGCAGGGGTCACCGGTGAGTCTGAGGGTGAGATCAGGTCCGTGGAGGACATCCGAACATTTATCACCTCCTTCTGCTCATCTTGTTCAAATCTCTGCTTCCTCACCCTAGTTGGGGGGGCGGCCCGCGGGGGGGGGGGGGGGCGCGGGGGCGGGGGGGGCGGGCGGGGGGGGGGGGGGGGGGGGGGGGGGGGGGGGGGGGGGGG
>JABFEA020000043.1:35682296-35704323 GCA_019775915.2 Cyphomyrus plagiostoma
GTTCAGTTCAAAGTTCACTGAAATATGAACGTGTTCAATGAACGCGTTCTTTTGAACTCGTTCATGCACAACACTGGATAACACACTATGTGCACCTGTGCGGTGCCACCATGTGAAACATCAGGAGAGTGCAGTGGGAGTAGGGCCATGATCTAGCCAGGGCCAAGCCAGAGAGAGGGCAGCCCTTGGTTTTTGGCAGAGGCTGAGAGCTGGTGATCGATAGCCTGCCACCTTGGGGACAGTATGTGCTGTGCATTGTCGTTAATTAAGCCTCATATTGGGGGAAACCTCACTCATAAATCCATAAGCACAGCACTGCTGTGATACGCTGTAAGAAATAAACTACAATTGAATATCAAAGGAATCTCAGCACCCCTGTTTCCATCACTGGAAAAGCAACTGTGTGACCACTATTGTACAAGCAAAATAATACTGTAACAGACATTGAATGGGAAGAGTAACCATGTGACCTTTATTGCACAAGCAAAGTAATCCTGCAGTCACCATATTGGATGGAAAAAGTGATCATGTGACCACTGTTGTAACAGGCAAAATTGTAGACGTGATCAGGTCTCTTATATATATGAACTTGCCTACATGAGATATAAACGATATAACAAATATTTTGCATCCACGTGGTGTAACACAGAAAAGCTGATGGACTCAGCAGTGATCTTATTAGCATAAGTTTTCTTTCAGCTTCATAAATCGAATGTACACACTTGCCTTGCTTACTAAAGAGAAATTGATTTGCTAAATTCAGTAAATCTGCATATCCATATTAGGTCCAATTAACATAGTCTATTAATGTTACACGTATCTGTCACCTCTATTTCTGCTGGATCAGAGTCCTGAATTCAGGGGAAATAATTAAATAGGCTTTAGAACGCCTAAATCCTCATTTAAATATATGCTAATTTCACGCGGTTAATTTTCAAATTATGGAGACGAGGGCTCTCTTCCCTGCTGGCACATTGTTTTACGCAAGTAGGGTGAAGTGCAGGGTGGGGGCGAGGGAGCTCTATGTGCCCCCCCAGCCCTTTACAGGTAAAGTACATTCAGAGCAGGGTGGGGTGGGGTGGGGGGCGAGGGAGCTCTATGTGCCCCCCCAGCCCGTTACAGGTAAAGTGCATTCAGGGCAGGGTGGGGTGGGGGGCGAGGGAGCTCTATGTGCCCCCCCCAAACCCTTTACCTCAGGAGCTTTTGGAAAATAACGTGGGGCAAGCAATGCTAAATTTAGACATTTCACAAATCGATATTATTATTATTATTGTTGTTGCTGTTGTTGTCGATGATGATGGTGATGATGATGATGGTGTTTAAGGTGAATCAATTTCTATCAGACTTTTGTGTAAAAGTCATTCTCCACATGTAAGTAAGCCAGTGTTTAAATGGCTTGCAAATATTGAACTTAAATATCAAGATGTGTTGTTTTATGCTGAATAATGACTTTACAGAAATGACTTCAAAGGCAAGTTCATTTAGGCCCCTACTACATGCATTTTAATAATTGAGGATATGACTGAAAAGCACTTTATTACTAAGGTATTCATGCTACCCCAACCCTGCACTGGATAAACATTTTGGAAGATGCACGTATTGATGGATGGTACTTCGCATAGTTTACTTTGTCAAAATGAATTATTAGGCCAAATACCAAATGCATCTCATGTTCTTACCACTTTGTAATAAATATCAATAATGAAACAGTGTCATTTCCTGTCTGACCTATGGAGATGCAGTAGGACCCGCTGGCCTGGTCCTGGTGTGAGACCCCCCTCCCACCAATGGCCATTTTCCCAAAATGAAGAGAGTGTCATTTCTCCAGGACAGATATCCTGACCCTCTTCCCATAATGCATCTGCCCAGTCATGGCCTCCTGCAAATGGCTGGCATCCTTTCATTCCCTCCCTCATTTCACGCCCGCCGCCTCGCCTCAGCCTCTTGTCTCCTTATCGGCCCCCCGTTACTCCTTACCCTCCCCTTATTAATTTAGCGTATCCCCCTTATGGATTTTGATCCTATCCCTTCATTTCTCCTTTGCCCTATCTCTTGCTTGCTCTCCCACACTCCTCAAACTTTCCTGCATTTTCTTCCTCCTCCTTCTCCATCCACACTGTATCGTCTTCTGTCCACCGCCTGTCACGGATGGTCCGACGGCCCCCCGAGCTAGATTTCCCAAAATAGCCCATTTCTGTGCACCCCCCTACAATGCCGGCTGATGGTTTGCGGTGTTATCGTGTAGCTGGATAACTGGATCTCAATCCCGGTCGGCATTTGGCTTTCCTGTCCTGACTAAACGGTTGTTTCTGAGGATTTCTACTGCCGATTCCACTGCGTGTTTGACAAATTGTGACGGTTAAAGGTTTATATTGTCTTACAGCCTTTCTTTCACAGGGTTTGGTCTGAGCTTTCCCAGTCCCAACTATTTCCAAAATAAACAAGAAGAATAAAAAAAAAAACCTAAAATGAAAAACACATTTGACTGATTTTGCTATAGATTTGTCAGGTGTAGCCATTCTGTACTCATTTATACAGCTGAGTACTTACTGAAGCCATTAAAATAATTCACTCAAGGGTAGATTGATGGACAGCTGTATAGACCCAGAAGTTTTTCTTGGCTTAAAGCCCATATTCTAAATAGTTACAATACCGTACACCTGCTGCTGCAGCAACATGTGGAACCTTACCTCACTCTTTTTGTTACTTGCTTGTTATTTAGTGCTATGTAGTGGTACCTAAAAAGTGTTGGTGATAGCATATAAAAGGCAAGGAGTGTCCCACGGTGTCCATTACTCCTCCATTATTTATACCACATTTGATTCTGCTTTAAAGAGACTTTTGACACATTGACGTTCAGTGCCAGAATCGCTCCGGTACCTTTCGTTAAAATACGGGCTGCTTGCCTTTCGGTTCACTGGCTGAGGTGTAGAAGCTCTCAATCACAGACCTCTACTGTGAAAGCCTGGAGTCCAGGCGGGCACCTCACAAAGAGGATGCTTCCTATCCTGACTTTGCCTCTAAGGAGTATGGATTACTCGCTGCAACTAGAAACTAGGAGTATGGATTACTCCTTGCAGCTAGGAACATCTGCAAACACATAATCTGTGTTTAGAGGAATCTCACAGATTCTAATTGGACAAAGAACAAATTCAAATCTCCCCCCATTATCTGAGAGATTCTCAGAAAGAGACGAGAGTAAGCCGGCCAATCTCTGAGGGTATCACAAGCACCTCTCTGATGTCCTTGGTGACAGAAATTATTACCCAGGTTGGCAGATATGAGGGTTGTTTTGTTCAAAAATGCACAATAACTGGTCACAAACACATGCTAACTGCACCATAATATTTCACAAGCCAGCTATCAAATAAGTTCTTCAATTCTTTAGTAGTATTTATGGGCATGTGAGACATACACCATTTATGGAAAACGTGAAGAGCTCCCCTGGTGACTGTCAAACCAAACCCATTGCTAAACTTAACCTTTCATTGTCCCTGACTGGTTTTTAATCTAAAGCCTGTTCTTATTCCCACAGTGCTATTAAAGGTGTCCTCCGCCCAGAATCCAGACCTTTCTATGGCTCTCTATGCTAATGCAGATTGGTTACTCCAGTCTCTCCCTTTACTTCTTTCCCCACTTCAAAACCCTCTCAGGGAACCTTCAGTGTCAGAGCTCCATTTGGGAGTCATTCCCAGATATGGCCACTCTCGTTTGAGGCCTGCGTGAAGAGAAAAGGGAAATCTCCATAATCTACAGAGAGATGGCACACCCTTCCCGCACCGACTCTTGAACGCTCTGTCAGAACTTAATTGTGGAGTACTGTGACTAAATTAAGACCTCTGCCTCACTCACAGGCGGGGTGGGTGAGCGCGAGCATAAAGGAGCAATATCTTATTTCTGTTTCTGTGTGACAGCTGGGTTGGTCTTTTAGGATGCGAAGCTCTGTCAGTAGGATAAAGAGAAGCAGCCAGCGAGCGGGATCTTCTGGCATAAACCATAGATCTTTCTGGTCAAATGCAGGACATGGAGGAGCCGTGTTTCCAGCAAAGCACCCGCCGCTCTGCTTCCCATCCCCTCTAGGGTGAAGAATCCAGCTATTTAGGAGGAGAGTCTTCAGGAGCATTTGAAGTCTGTTTCCAGTGAGATTCTGCACAGGCTGGCAGACTCACTGCCTCTATAAAGATGTGATAATAGATATTAAACTCAGTCCGTTACCGATTCTGCTTTTTTCTCTTTTCAGTGCGGACATACTGACCTCAGGTCCCTCCCCCATCTTCCCCCCCAACCTAAGCAGAACCAAATAAATAAATAAAGCCCGTAATGAATAAATTACAGTCACCCAGGACGCTGGTTTCACTGTGGGGGTGGAGCGGCAGTGTGTGGGGGGGGCTTTGTCTGGGCCTGGGGGGCTCCTAATGAAGGTGCCGGTATTAAAATGAGAGCGAGGGGTCCGCCAGTGCGGGCTCCTCCACTGCGCCTGATTGAAAATGGAACAGCTGTGATGATTTAATTTACATGTTAATAACCAACAGGCCTCCAGAAACCGTCAAATAAATGCCTTTTTATTACCACCCGTATCTTCCCTACTGCAGCAGGAATGGTGGTGGTGGGGGGGGTGTGCTAGTAATTAATTGTTTTAAGCGATTCTATTAAAACAAAAATTATCTGGAGAAGATGTGCGGCGCCCACTTTGACTGGTTGGTGGGGGGAGGGGGGGGGAATGTTCATTGGCTATTTTTGCCCACTTCCCCAATATGTGATGTGGTTCTTTCTAGCCGATGGTCCCTTTCTTTTTCTGCCAAATCCCAGGAATGACTATTTGTTCCCTCATATTGCAGACTGGTTACCTCAGCTGGCGATGGCGGCTTTGGGGTTAAGAGCTGTGGGGGCAACACTCACTGGGGGCAGGATGTCATTAACCTGAGGGGGAGAAATAGCTAATTTGCACCAGAGCCCAGGTTTGGCGTGGCTGAATTCAGAAAGAGATACAGTTTAGCCCCCCCACACACACACACTCACTATCCTCATATGCAGATGAAATGCAGATCTATCTATCTATCTATCTATCTATCTATCTATGACATGTTTTTAAGTTGAGTAGCATACAAGGGAGGTGGTAAGTTGGCAGGGAGCATTTGATTACTCTGACAGTCATGAGATTGGAACATATGACCTTCCGGGTAAAGATCCCTAACCCTAATCCCTGGAGCTGTAGAACAGCCCAGGCTGAGGTGATTATGGAGCCAACCCAGAATTTCAGGGTACACTGCAGCATGTGATATTAACTAAACATAATAAACACTGATAAGTCTGCAAACTGCTTCACCAGTCATACAAAAGCACAGGAATGTTTTAGAACCTGTCATATCAGTCAATTTACACTTGAATTTTCCTGGGTAGGTTTAATTCTGACCATATTATTTTTTAAAAAAGTGACGTGCTGGTACACAGTCAATTTTCAAAACTAGTTTCCAGGAAACTATTCCCATTCTCTCCCAGAAATGCAGCTAGTGTAATGTTTCTTGAATTGTGGTGAATTTGGATGACAGGAGGAGAGGCTCATTCTGCACTGAGAAACAAAAAGAATGAACCTTCACTGTCTGTGACCCTAAAAGCACCAATTATGAACCCCGAAAAAAGAAGTTTAAGCCCTGGTTGGAACATGTGTGTCAAAGTGTGTACAAAGTGCAGTCTATGATGTTCCATATACATTCCACGCATTTTCTGTAACTAGTTATCCTACTCAGGGTCGTGGAGGGTTCAGACCCAACCCAGGAGGTTACCGGTGCAAGGCAGAGAACAACCCAGTATGGGGTGCCTACCCAGGGTACGCACACGCACACACACACACACACACAGACACACACACACACTTTATTGTCACCTCAGGTTTTTGTATTGGGGGGGCAATGCAAACCAGAGTACCCAAAGGAAGCCCCACAATGAGGTATGAAGCAACAATGCTAACTACTGTGCCATCATAATTTAATTAACACTGTATGTTATTTAACTAACCATTATAATACTACTGGCTGTGTGCAGTTTGCATACTATTACTCCCCTGTCCCCATTCGGGCCATCAAGCTTGTTTGGGGAGAACTTAACTAATAGCTCAGAGCTGTTAAAATCTTATCTAGCTCTGATTTAAAGGAACCCAGGGTTTTAGCTTGCACTACATTAACAAATACTATCCCATACTCTAACTATACGCTGTGTAAAGAAGTGTTTTCTGTAAGGTGAGGGAATAACACTACATTACCTGCAAGAAAACATACTGAAACAAACCAACCACAACAAAAACACAACCCAACCCCTATGCAGACACATATCTCCATTAAGGTAAGGATTTACAAAATGCAAAAGCTCCTTCCTTCTTCTCTTGTAGGTGTCACATCCTGGTACTTACGTTGACAACCAATCACAGCTGGGGGTGGGGTTTTTAAAGGTAGGCTAACAGGTGTGAGCTGGGATAACAGTTTATTAACAAGATACGAAACTACTGAGATAATATTCTCTGTCTGATTGTGCAGGTGTCCTTTAACAGTCCAAACGCATGGGGTTAATTTAATTGGTGTTTCTGTCACGCCTCTGAGGTTTCATTGGCTTCCAGTCCATGGTGTGCATTCTGGAATATATGCCTCGACAGGAAAAGTACCTACCCTAAGTCACCTGTTGTCACTAACCATTTCTTCTAATAATGTTCCCACTGTCACAATTGATTTACTTTAAATACTGATTTTATTTTAGGCTACTTTGGAAAATGGGTCCACTCAGTAAAGAAAACTGAATAGCAATCATAATAAAAAGAATCATTTTGTTCTTCAGTAGATTAGGGACACAATATTTTAATGCGGAATAGAATTAAAAAATATGCACAAAAAGGAATAATATGCTACTTCATTTATTACTATTATATATTTTTTTCCTGACAGCTTCTTGTGAAAAAAGACACAATACTAAGGGGGATGTTATCACACTCCTTGTGGGTCCATCTCCCTTTTCTTTTATGAATGTGCTGAATGAGACCGACAAACTGAAAAGGATTCAAATGTTCAAATAGAACCTGATGGAACCAAAATAAATCTCATAAACATCTAAACCAATCTTCAGATTTGAGTAAAACTTTGATTTCCATGTTATTCCTTTTCTGTGCCTCTAACTGGTCACTGCCCCCCTCCCCCCTTTCCAGTTCTATCCCTTGTAACCATCTCTTCTTTCCACTCTCCTAAACCTCTTTCCTCTATCTGGCCACAGAGAGGTTATGAAGGACAAATAGACAGGGGCATGCTTTTTGAAATCCCTTGAAAAGTTTTTTTTTCCCGTACTCAATGACCCCCCCCCCCTCGACCCCCACCTCCTAGGTCCTGCGCTTTCCCTGCATACTCTCCACAGCTTCCACATGACGACAGTCCTACAACAGCGGACTTTGGAATATCCACTAATGAATCCACATGATTGGCTAGGCCTCCTGGGAAGGGCTGGGGTGGCAGGCAGAAAGGGGCCTGACCAGGAAGAAATAATAATACAGAGAGAAATAAACAAGGAAAAGGAACAAAAGAACAGAAGCACAAAGAGAATAAAGGGGAGGTGAGGAGAATAGGTTCTCCTATCTACGGAAGCCCCTTGGGGACATTCCCATTGATTATGATGCTACAGCCATATACAGGAGAATCCACGCAAGGTGACTTAACAGCCTCCACTCTATGGACCTCAGCAGGCCCATAGGATGGGGGAGAGAGTGACAAAGATGTGAGAGGGGCTCCATTGCAGAGCATCATGCTGTATAATTTCAACCTGAAGGTTATTGGTTCATGTCCAATGATGGGTTTCAATAAAAAACTTAATCTGAATGGCTAAAAGAACTCCAGTCACATAATGATAAGCAATAAGACTTTTGAATGAACTCTATTACACAGATATAGAATATGGATCCACTGCAGTAGAACGTAGTTGAGTCCTGCAATCTGCAGTTTATTACAATAGCATGGATTTGGATTTGTTGCTAATAGTGTATTTTTTTGTTTTTGTTTTTTTCGATTGATGGTTCTTTTGTTACTATAGTATAGTGTGTTTTTGAATATATTTGAATAGATCGCTCCTGTGTCATTATACTGTAGTATGTTTTTAATCTGTTTGCCTTGATTGTTCTTTTGTTAGAATGAAGCTAATGAAGTAAGTTTCTGTGTCTGTTTGGTTTGTTCATTTGTCGTCAAACCATAGTATGTTTTATAATTATATTGAACAGCTTGTTCCTCTGTTGTGAAAGGCTAGTATGTTTCATCCAGTGAAAGTATGGATCATTCCTTTGTTGCTATAGCGACATCCATCCATTCATGTGATTATATACATAGACAACCTCACTACACCCAGGTACTTCTACTGTCACATGTCTGTCTGCCAGCACATGACAGCGTACAGTGTCCCTGCTGACAGCGTGATACAGCAGAGCTGGGTTCTTTCATGTTATTATCCTGTTTTTTTTATCATGTTAAATAATCATCACTTGGGTGGGTTTGTGTTGGTGGGTATGGATAATATTTTGTTGAGAAATACCATACCAAACAATATTGCATGATCTGCAAAGCAACCAAACATTATTGGACAGTAATTACTGATCTTTATTCCACTGCTTTTTCACTGTTTCTATCTTTTACATTATCTTCATTATCGGTCTCTTATTGGACCATTCAGGACAAATTGTGGGAAACTACGGGAGCATGGAAATCCCACCTTCCCGTTTGTCATAAAGAGACTGGGTCCTCCACTCATCTCAGCCTGTGGATAAAACACCACATTATTTGCCTCCTGCTTGATGACACTCATACCTGTCTGTGACTTAAGAGGAATGAGAGAAAACCAGATTAGCAGAACTGAAGTTGTTTTGAACACTGCTAAAGGACCCCAAAAAGCTGAGGAAAGGAGGCCATGACAGGGAGGGGGAGCCAGCATACACATATTTTACATTTCTCAGTCGGCCGCCAAATGCAAGGTGGGTCCTGTGAAAGCAGCTTTTTTCACTGGGGTTGGAGGTCGATCTTCATTTTGACAAAGCAGCAGCCTCTGCCTCTATTGACGGGGCGGGGCTGAGTCATTGTGGGAAGCCAGCAAGAGGGGGCCCTCGGCTGCCAGTCACCAGCAAGGAGCTGAGTGTGGGGCGCTGCCAATTGGGGAGGGGGGGCACTGGGGATCACTAGGGTCAGCGAGGCAGAGACGTGTTATTTTAGAAGTACAACAGGTCCTGATGGGTGGGGAGGGGCCCTGTCCCTAGCCTCTGCCTAATCTGCCTAAGCCAAGGGGTGGGGGGAGTGTGTGTGAATGGGAACTGCTTTATAACATGTTTGTACACCGTGAACATGGACAAAGCCAGCTGACGTCTTCACAGGTCCTACCACACTTAGCCCCGCCCACCTAAGCCCTGTCAACTCTGTAAAAGACTGACAGAAAAAGCACAACACATTCCACCTGCAGTAACTGGCTTTTAATTATAATGCATCATCCATAATTGTTTATATAATAGAGTGACAGTGAGCCGGGAGTTTATGCCAAGAAGGACCGGCTACAAAGCAGGGGACACAGCCCTGAACCCTTCCCCACCCAAACACACAGGGTACTTCCACAGTATTGGTAGGGAAATCTATGCCCATGGTTTGCTTATGTTCATGGGTGCCTTTACTATAAGAAAGCTCCTGTGTGTCTCTGAGAATTTGCATGCATATAAACATAGCATGTATGCCTTGTTTGGTTGTCCATATGTACCTGCAGTATATTCCTGCTTGTATGTATGTGTATGAATATGTGTGCATTTACTTATCCGCACAGATCACCTCTTCCTTCTCATATTAGGTCACAGACAGTGACTTGGGGTGGGCTTTCAAAACCGGACAACAATGGGATGAGCAGTGCTTCAGCTTCAACATCAGTTATTGGAGGCTGTCAGTATTAGCTTCAGTATCACCTAATAGAGGGTCTCAGTACTAGCATTTGCATCAGCTCTGGCTAGCGGAGAGTTTTGGTATTAACTTCAGTATCAGCTAGCGAAGGCTCTTGTTGTTAACTTCAGAGTTGACTTGCAGAGGACCTTGGTATTAGCTTTATCATCAGCTAGCAGAGGCTCTTGGTATTACCTATAGCATATGCTATTGAATGCCCTTGGTTTTAGCTTCAGCATCTCAGTATTAGCCTCAGCACTGGCTAATGGAAGCTCTCGAAATTAACTTCAGCACCTGCTAACAGAGGCTCTGGGTATTAGCTTCAGCATTCACGTATGGATGCTCTATGTATTAACTTCAGTACTGGCATATGGAGGGTCTCAGTATTAGCTTCAGCACTGTACTTGTTTCAGTGTGTTGCTGCACCCATCACATGACAAACCACCTCAGGGATGAGAACCTGAGTGCAGCCATGTGGCAGGTGATACCTCAGAACCACACTAGTCTGAATGAACCTGTGTGAGTTTTTTTCCCAGTGGCTGGAGTGCCAATCCTGCCACCGACCCCCAAGTTTTCCCCTGTAATTTGGAGGACCTCCTGATAGGGCTGGATGTGGATTAACATCATACCCAGGACAAAGCAATTGCAGGGGTCTTGCTCAAGGGCCGAGAGGAGCAGAAACATGCAGGGCATTCACGGGATTTGAACCAGCAACATTCCACTACTCCGCCCATTGGCTGGCAAAAGCTTCAATATTCTTTAACATTGGTTAGCAGAAGGTCTCAGTGTTTGCTTTAGCATTACCTTACAGAGGCTATATTAGCTTCAGCATTAGCTTACGGAGATTCTCGGCATTAGCTTCAGCACTAGCTGGTCTCTGTAATTTCAGCATCAGCTTAAGGAAGCTCTTGGTATTAACTTCAGCATTGGCTAGCAGAGGCTCCATGATGTGATCACTCTGCCAAGCCAAGGATTTGAACCAACAACCTTTTGAGTTCCAACTCACAGAACTGACCCCCCTCCCAAACTAATTAATATTTCTATAGGTAAGTGTGTCCAAACTTTTGATTGATACTGTACACTACACAACCAGACCCGTAAGGGAAGGTATCTGGTAAGCTGTACAGATTGGGTACTAGAGATGGGGGATACCATTGATTTTCTTTTAGATCTGATTCGATCCAATACCAAGGTTATGTTTCCTTGTGCAACAATGTTTTGAAAATAATTGTGCTAAATGATTGAAATTTTTGCAATAAATATTGTGATATTTCTAAAATAAAAAAGAGCCAAAATGCTTAAGCATAATAAACTATAGCCAAACAGAACTTATTATGTACCAGTTGAGTGTCACATAAGTTGGGGTTGTTCCTGTTAATTGTGCCAACAGACACGAAATAGTGCCGACAAAGCATTTGCTTTTGCCATCTTCTCTGAGGAATCCAAAATATTTCTGTAGAGCAGAAGATGAATGGCTTTCTCGGGCCAATTCATTTTCGCTTTTCTCCTCCTCAATCATTTTTGTTACATACAGTACTGTCTATGAGTTAGTTGAACACACAGAGAACATGTGAGGCACAAGCAGAGATTCTGTAAAAGCTGCAGTGCTAAACTTTAGGCTTATTTTTAAACATAGGCTATATTAGATAGTCATTAAAACTGCAAAGCTTGCTAAGTTTTGTTTCCTAAGTAACAAAAAACTTTTAGTGTAACCTATTCATGATTTCAATCCAGCTATCGCAGTCCTTGGAATATATAGGACATGAAAATTGGTACATCTAAGTGCATTTTATATAGGAACCTGTGTAGTCTATCACTGTAGCGTAAAGCCCATATGCACTCTTTGAAGCATTATTAGTAGAGACGGCACTGATCCGATATGCACTATCTGTATCGCGCAGATGCATGCATGCTTGCAAAAACTGCTGCCTTGGATTTCAGGGGAAGAAGAATCCATTCCGATTTTCCGTCTGCGATAACGCTGACCTAAAAAATTCGAGATAACTGTATGTCCATTTGCAGAGCCGCACCACCGTACGTCATCGCAGTTATAGACAAAGGTGGGAACAATACTGAGTTAATGATAATGGAATACACAGTGTTAGCTTTATTATGATGCTAATGGAGTTTTTTAAAAAACTTCTTCAGCATGAAAATGCTTGTACCCTTAGTGCAACATATCGTAAACAAAAGTGCAACAAACCATGTTCACACAAACTGGATCTGTTATGTTGGCTCTGTGGAAATACAAAAACCCCACATTCACGCTTTTGACGTGCTTGGTGTCTGGTATTCGCGAATTGCGTGCGGATAATTAAATGGGAGTATTTTTGAAGCTTGGTGAAAAGATACTTCCAGATGACACGGAAGCGAAAACAATAGCCTACTGACGAATTGAATTACATAAAATTGTAAAAAATAGATTAGTTATGCTTAATATTTATTAGCAGAAGTGAACATTATATCCTTGATATTAAATGTCTTTTATGAGAAGCCGTTTAGGACAAAATTGCGCATTTCACTTGCACATAGCCTACAAATATACTACATGCTTGAACATACTGTACATGCATACTGTCCAGCATATATACTTGAATACTTCACTTGCACATACAAATATACTGGTTCTAAGCGCTTGCATATCCTTCGTCCTATGTTAGGTTTCTGTTTTCCTATCTCTTATGTTAGAGGGGTCGGTGCCGACCCGTGTCTTAAATCATCCATAAAATATCCTCTATACAATTATTTATCATCCAATTTGTTTCTTACCTCTTTTCCATGAAAAGATTAGTTTTAATATTTTTGGTGTGGACCTTTGTTTTGACAGCAGACCTCTCGTTTTTAATAAAAAAAAAATGTAAAATAAACGTCAAGAGAATTATATAAATAAACTGAATTGGTCTTACCTTGTTTTACATGTATGGGCATGGCTCGTCTTGATTCTGTTTTAATTTATTTTGTTCAAACAGAGATTCCTCACAAAATCAAAAAGCCTTGATGCAGTACACAAATCTGTGTGGTGCTTTTACGCATTTTAAACTTAAAAAGGGATCGGTGCTGACCCCAACACCAGAGCCGTTATAATCTTGATTTATAATTTAGTGATTTTTTTTTGTTTGGTTTTTAAATAGAGGTTCATAACGAAGTCAAAAAGCCTTGATGCAATACACAAATTTATGTGGCACTTTTATGCATTTTAAATGTAGCAGAGCAAAAAATTATGTTTCTACCCCAATTACATTTAATGCATAAAGTAATACATTTTTGCTTGCGTCTCCATATTTATGCATCGGAAAATTAGATCACTAAAAATGAAACTTGCCAGGGCTAGTTTAAACTGGTTTAACTAATCCAAGATTAAAATTAAGATGTTCAACACTCTTTGATTAATTAAACACCAGTTTAAATCTAGACCCTGTATTAATTGTAAACCAGAGGCCTGTGTTACACTACTGACTTATCAGGGTAACTTGTTGGATTTAAGGTAGTCTGGGCAAAATACAAGTGAATGAATATGAAGTCCGTTTAAACTGTGGTACCTTAAATCCGACAAGTTACCCCGATAAGGCAGTAAACCCGCTTCGTAGTACAGGCCACAGGATTAATTTAATCCATGTTGGCGCAACCCAGCCTTTATGTTATCATTCAGGCTAGAAGACTATTATGGTAACATGATTATGCATTAGTCCCATTCTTAGCATACTCAATGTCTTTATTACACTAAATGCAGACAGTTTGCATATGTTAATTGAAATGTATTGACAGAAATATCTCATTTAAAGCTTACTAGTTGATAAAAGTGCATGTGTATGGGGGGGGGGCGTTCCCAGGCCAAATGACATATTTAATCGCTCCAGTGTATCCTGGCATTCCCCGGGGCCTTTTACCTGTTGGACATGCCAGAAACACCTCCCCGGGGAGCTGCCCAGGAGCCATTATAGACAGATGCCTGAACCACCTGAACTGACTCCTTTCAATGTGGAGGAGCAGCGGCTCTACTTTGAACCCCTCCCAAATGTCTGAGCTCCTCACCCTATCGCTAAGGCTGTGACCAACCTCCCTGCAGAGGAAAATCATTTTGGCCACTTCTATCCACGATCTCATTCTTTCGGTCACTACCCAGAGCTCCTGACCATGAGCTTTTTTCCATCACACTAGGTGCCATACTTTTGGTACTTTGAGACTTTTGGTACTTTTGAGACTTTTGGCACTATACTTTGGCATGGTACTTCAAGATGTTGGTTTCCCACTGGCGTAAAACTGGTACCAGAACTGAATGACATCACAACTCAATGTGGGGTATTTTTTACCGAATTCGACAAATGGCTGTACTATATTATACGGCTTGGTGGTGTGCAATATAAATATCAACATCGCATGTTATGCACATACAATTCTTACATCCCTAGTCAACTATACTAAAATAAGGCTTTTTTTACTTTTAGTTCTGTGCAGTCATTATGGCGCAGGAGGTTAAAGTTTTGCTAAAATATTTTTATTCTGTTACTCTATCATAGGAAAAAAAACTTAGCAGGCACTGCAATTTTAATTATTACTCCTTTTAAAGATTCTCATGTTTGAAAATCAGTTTAAAGTTTTACCTCAAGGAGTCGTTTGTATTGTGTGTCAGTGGAAGACTATTTGCATAACCAATTGACAAAGAGCAATAACCAAAAGCGTTTCAAGCTGGTTTGGCAAGCTAGTTTACCAAAAGTACGGTACTTGGTGTGATGGAAAAATTCCTCATAGATGAGGGTAGGAATGAAAATCAAGTGCTTCGCCTTTCAGCTCAGCTACCTCTTTACAATGACAGAAAGATACAGCGTCCACATTACTGCCAACACTGCACCGATCTGTCTGTTGATATCCTGCTCCCTTCTTCCCTCACTCATGAACAAGACCCCAAGGTACATAAACTATACTGCTTAGGGCAGCAACTCATCCCCCAACCAGAGCAGGCAATCCACCCTTTTCCGGTCAAGAACCATGGCCTCAGACTTGGAGATGCTGGTCCTCGTCCACTCCACGCTCAGCTGCAAACTGCCGCAGTGCCTGCCGCAGGTCACCAGCCAACGATGCCAACAGGACCACATCATCCACAAAGACCAAAGATGAGATCTCAAGGTCCCTGAACCGGGTCCCCTCTGTCCCTTCGCTATACTTAGGAATCCTGTCCATGATAATTACAAACAGAATCACTGACAAAGGGCAGCCTAACACCAACACCCACCAGAAATAAATCCAACTTACTGCTGGCATTGTGAACCAAGCTTTCGCTTTGTTAGTACAGGGACCTGATGGCCAACAGCAACGGACCCCATACTCCTGAAGCACCTCCCACAGGACCCCTGAGGGACATGATCATATGTAAAACACATGTAGACTGGTTCAGCAAACTCACATGAACCTTCTAGTGTCCTGTGTGGGTGATAGCTGGTCCAGTGTTCAACGGCCAGGATGGAATCCACATTGCTCCTCCTAATCTGAGGTTCAACCAACATTCAGACCCTTTTCTCCAGTACCCCGGCATAGACATTCCCAGGAAGGCTGCAGAGTGTGGTCCCCCAGAAGCTGGAACACATCCTCTAGTCCTCTTTCTTACAGACTGGGACCAACACCCCAGTCTGCCAATCCAAAGGATGACCATCCCCCATGTCCATACATTGTGGAAGAGGCATGTCAGCTGAGGCAGCCCAATAACATCAAGAGCTGTGAAGAACACAATGCAAATCTCATCCACCCCTGGAACCCTAACACTGAGGACCTTGGCCCTAAAGATGAGGAAGTCCCCTCTCCCCAAGTCTTCTAGCTCTACTTATTCCAAGGAAGGCATATCAGTGGAATTCAGGAGATCCTAGTGGAATTCGTTCCACCGCCTAACTATATCCCCAGTCACGGTCAACAGTTCTGCATCCCTGCGGTAAACAGCATGGGCAAAGCCTGCCCCCCCCCAATACCCCAGTCACCTATTGGTTTGCCAGACCCTTTTCCAGGCCGACTGAAAGGCTTTCTCCATAGCCTCCACAATGCTGCCTCAGAAATGGAGTCCCTGAACATGGCCCATTCAAGCTCAATGTCCCCTGACTCCCTCGGGAGGGGAGAGACACTAACAGACGGCAATCACTGCTATATATTGAGGTAGATACTGTATTTAACACTATAAAGTTCTTGTGCAGCAGGTTAAGCATACGTTAAGAAAAAGTTTCCATTGGTTCAGTCTCCAGTGCTCAATCAGCTGTGCCCTCTTTCTCCCTATACCCTCTATGACTGACTGACTCACGTGTTACTGTAGTTCAGTCTGGAGCGGAACAAGCAGGTGGAAGAAAATGCGTTCTATCCTCACTCTGACATCTTGGTCTCTGGTTCTTCTGCTGGGCCAGGAATGGGAGACACGGGCTCAACTGCTGGACCAGAAAAAACTTCTGATCCCTCAGAAGCAGCTTGAAGGCTTGTGGAGCTTATCAGTCTTCTTTGCTTGTACCAGGTTGCCTCCAATCCTGGGGAAATCAGTTTGGGCAGGATGACATCAGGTTCAAGGGGGAACTTCACAGCCTGTCAGGGACCACTGCATGGTGCTATAAATTTTCATCCCCTATTCATGTGTCTGTGAATCCAGAGAGTGGCATCTCCCAGATATCTTGAGGATTACAAGATACATCGGGAACCATACTAGGCGTTTGGAGAACTCACTTGTTTACTCCTGGGTCTGCCAGACTCTATGCCACTGGCCAGAGCTGACCTAAGGCCTCCAGCTTTATGGCCTCGTACTCTGACCAGAGCACCACAGGGTCAGGTGTGGTAGCTGTGAGGTGGGGCTGTGTGATATGACCAAAATCTGAAATCCTGATAACGAAATATACACTATATTGCCAAAAGTATTGGGACACCTGCCATTACACACACATTAACTTTAATGGCATCCCATTCTTAATGCATAGGATTTAATATGGAGTTGGCCAACCCTTTACAGCTATAACAGCTTAAACTCTTTTGGGAAGCCTGTCCACAAGGTTTAGGGGTGTGTTTATGGGAATTTTTGTGAGGTCAGGAACTGACGTTGGCCTGAAAGGCTTAACTCTCAGTTTCCACTCTAATTTATCCCCTCATTCTCAGAAACCAGAAACAAAAAGAACCATCAGAGGTCAAAGCAATGACAGGAAAAATAAAATTATAACTAATAAGGCAAATACTAACTTCATGAAAACGCAGTCATCAACTGAGGAAGGAGTAAGAGCAGCTTCTGGAAAATGATCCATTCAGATCGAAATAATCAGTATTTCACATTTGATTTGTACTTCCCTAGTTGTGATTAAAGTGACTATTGCCCATGCAAGCTGCTATTTATAGGAGGAACAGGCACAATCCTTACTGGACAGAAACATGAGTTGTACCGAAGAACATATCATATGGGTATCCCCCAGCTACCCTAGATTTCTCCTTAAGTCCAAGGACATGCAGTTTAGTTGATTGGCATCATATAAATGTCCATAGTATATGACTGGGTGCATGTATCTCCTCTGCAATGGCCTGGCCATCCCATCACAGCCTAGTGCCCTGGGCTGCTTACGACAGGCTCCAGGCCCACAAAGACCTTGATCAGAAGAGGCTGATGGAAGATTCCAGAAAAGCTGTTACTCTTTTTTGCTATATAACTTTCTAGGTATTTCAATTTATTCTTAAACATCAACTGTACTTTATGCTGGGGTGATGTGCTGTAAAAATATTTGCATTATTATATATAACTGACCGCACAGCCTACTTGTACAAGGTTTACATGTGAGGTCATCCCACCTATGTGGCGATATTAATGAGACTCCCTCCCTAGCCAGCCTAGATATGTATTACATTACATTGTATCATTTACCAGCACATCAATGGGGGTTACACCATTTATCACATATTTGTTGTTGACTTTCGGTATCCCTAAGGTCACAAATATTCCTTAGAATCACCAGCGTTTTACAGAATTTTAGGCAAAACAGTGGACAGACAGATTCCTGATCAGTCACCTGTTTTCTTGCTGACCTACTGCTTTTTCTCCAAAATTATTTTGGATTTAAATTTAAATGATAGAGGAGATAAGTTTCCATTTACAATTCATATTTCTGCCAGCTTTTTAAACTTTTCTGTAAGAATATCCATCAGATATACCATACAACAGGGATTAGAGCAAATGAAATGGTCATCATCTTTAATATTCATGTAGACCTGTGTTTCTAAAGTGTGTGTCTCAGGTTACTGATAATTGGAATGATGGCGGATCCAGGCTTGGAGGTTTTTTGGCAGGGCGGAAGGGTGAAGCCACTGCGGTCCGTGGGCACACCACAGAAGAGCACTGGGACACATACTGGTGCGTTGTGGAACCCAAGCCACTCTACCTTTCTGGGTCGGGCTTGGCCCCACTCCCTGGATTTGGGGCGCAGGATTAGGCAACGCCTGTGGGTGGCAGTGTGCTGCCCAGAACTGACAGAATTGGTGGGACCAAAAAAATTATTGAAATGGGAGAGACGTCTGCCACCCCAAATCTGCATTTTTAAATCCTGGTTTTGCTGGCAGAAGGTTACAATGAACAGCAGGATGCTTCAAGGTTCAAAATGTCTAAGATTGTACAAGAATAAGTACACAACACATATACACATGTGTGTGTGTCTGCGTGTGTGTGCATATCTCCACACGGATATCAATAAATGTTGCCACTGCTTATTGAAACATTGTAAAATATCTTACAAATACAAAATATCTTTCTGTGGCCAGTATTAGCCACACCTTTGTGTAATTGAGGTAAAACAAATGTTAAACTTTATGTTAAGCTTTGAGGAAGACACCTGTGCATCATCTACATTATAATTGTTGTCTTACCTCTCTTAAAATCTCCCCAGAAAACAAACATATCTTCCTTGGCCCAATAATGTCAACAAACAATTAATTTATTTTTCTAATGACAGTTTTTTTTTCTTTAATTTTGGGCCTCAGACTGTTTTAACTGTAAAAGATAGTTTCCAACAACATTCATAACTTAAAATGAAGACGTTTTTATTCCACAATATATATTTAAATATGGACATGGATTATTAAATGTGGATTAGTAACTAACCAGGTAAACTGACAGAAACCTGTGATTTTCTATCAAAAAACTGATCTTGCAGTCTAGGTCATTCACTTATGAAAGCTCTGTGTATTAACTTCAGCATTGGCTTATGGAGGGTCTCAGTATTAGCTTCAGCACTGGCTGGCAAGAGGTAAGAGGTAAGGAGCATGTACTGGTTTCAGTGTGTTGCTGCACCCACCACATGACAAACCACCGTGAGGATGAGAACCTGTGTGCAGCCATGTGGCAGGTGATACCTCAGTACCACACTAGTCTGAATGGACTGTAGGCATTAGCTTCAGCATCAGCTAGCTGAAGCTCTGCTTATTAACTTTGGCCTCGGCTACTGGAGGCTCGTCGCATTAGTAGGAGAAAAGTAATAAGATTTGTAATGCAGATGCAATGTATGCCCCTGGCCGCTGTCGACAGGAGATAACGTGGCAAAGCCACTGACTTTAATGGCAAATCGCAAATGGCGGGAGAGTGGAGCACATTCTGTTCTTATGTTCTGGTCTCAATGTGTCAGAGAGCCAGGGGGGCAGAGCTACTACAGGCACACGTGAGGTTCCTTAGAGCTGCCAGCAGAAAGATATGCAGCCCCCCCATTCCTGATCTGGGATGATTTTGTGTCAAAGTGGAACTTGGATAAGTGACAAGACTGATAAAATTCATAAATATGCATCCATAAATTGGTAATTGAAGCAAACAGGAGAGCCAAATTTTCATCCTGATGGTTTCTTTGGGGAACACTATATCCAAAGTAATATTTTCTATAAGCCAAAGATCTCTGGTAGTGTATGGACCAGGAGAAGACCATCTACCAACGTTGTATAGTCAACGCTATTTTTCTCTACTACGGTGTTACTAAGAAATTCTATGTTCTATATTTCTGATTAGTTTGCTATATTAATTATTTCCCTCCTGAAATCATAATCTTCAAAATGACTATGTGCTAAATGTATTTTCAGCAAATACTATTTTCAGTGTGTATTAGTTCTAATCAAAGCCCATGTGGACCCCTAAGCAAACCTCACTGTCGGCTGCTAAATCAATGCCCTCTCAGAATATGGCACCTTAGGAGGCCGACTGTGTCATCGGATGGGTTGACTGGCACTGATGTGTGTCCACAATTCAGCCTGTTCTCAGCCTTTACGGATATCCTACATTACATTGATCCTGTATAGCAGGGTTCTTCAAATCTAGACCTCGATTCCAAATCCAGGCCTTGTTTTTAGTTCTCCCAGGTAGTTAGTTTAATAATTACTAATTCTGATTGGTAGAGGCTTCACCCCTGATTGACAGGTAAAGGAAGGCTGGAAAACGAGGACCGTGAGTTGAATAACCCTGCTCTATAGAGTCACACTGAGCCAGGAGACCATCTCAGGAAGCTCAGGGCACAAGGCAGTGGAGACCCTGGACAAAAAACTAGCCCAGCTTGCAACATGCCAGTTTGCTTGCTGTGGTAAGAATGTGGGAGAAAAGTGTGGAGCTCCATCCAAATTGCAAACAACATAAAGATGTGAGACCACGTTTCCACTAATCTATAAAAGCTGCAAATCCATAATTCATGTCCATGTAACTTGTAAAATTAAGTCAGTTCAGGCTGATTGTTTAGACTACTTATAAACCCGGCAGAGGGGAATGACAGGTCTCTTTTGGCTTTTATTGCAGGTGAGTTTACGATAAGCCAAACAAAAGATGTGAGGAAATGTCTACTCCTAAAGTAAACGATTGTTAGCTGAACACTCTCTAATAGAAATGGATTGAAGTTATATAATAATGCATTTACTATTTATATATAAAATACCATTTGTAAAATAAATTAATACAAAAACTGTATAAACTGTAAAAGGGAATGTGAGACAAAAACCTAATTGTATCGATTTCCGCAATACAAGAACAATGTCACATTAATTAGTGACTAATTAACTTCATATTGGCAACTTTTAAATGAATACAGTTGCAAATGCAATCTCTCTGTCTTCTTAGAAACTGCCCTCATTTTACAAGCTTATATTTTAACAAATAAAAAGTGAAATATACTTTCAAATTCAGCAGAAAGTTACAAATCATTTACATCTATAGATTTCAATAATAGGAAAGGTCAATATATCTATAATGAAAATACATTAAGTAGATCTATTAATGCAGCACATGATTTAAAAATCGAGGCTATCAAAGACAACACTGAGTGGCATTGGTGGCTCACTGGTTGGCCCAGCGGAGGGCTCCAACTTCATTGTGAGGTTATGGAAGTTAGCTGGATAAAGAGTTTTTTCAATGAGCAATGTGAAAAATGAGGTTTCAAACTCAATAGCGCTGGACTGTCGCGTTTTATTAATCAGCTATTGGTTCAACCCACGTCCCATTGGTTACTTCTTTGGTTCTCAATGGGTAAAAGTAGCGTGTGATTGACAACTAATCCCTTCCCACTTGAGGCCTCTTTTTATGTGCCAATACTTTCACTTAATTGTGCATTAAATAATGGTCTTGTAACATAAAGAAAAAACATTTTAACAGACTGAACCAAATAATCCAACACAGAGGAAATAGATCATTTATTTCATTTAATTGGATGTACAGGGATACAATGTGCAACACTGACCTCATTGACTATAACACATTACTGTATCATTATTAAAATATGAATGATTACACATAAGTTACTTGAATATGCCCCATAAGCAGTACAGTGCAATTCATATATAAATACCTGAGGTCTCATGCATCAGACACAACTGGACAGTGGTGCCCTTACTACAAGAGATGCACGAACACCGTAACTTTGCTCATCAGCTGAGCGCCCACCTGAGGATGCCAGGCTAAGATCATCTGGGAAAGCACAGGCAAGCATCACCCTCGTCACTTTTTCGAAAATGCCAACGATGAGGCTGGATAGAGAGAGAGGGGAGAAACAAAGGGAAAGCAGAGAAGCAGACATTCCCTTCAGTGAAGGAGCGAGGCTGCCCTGAGTGGTAAGGCAATTAGTCCAATCCAAGAAAAGGGGGGC
>JABFEA020000043.1:35751841-35764843 GCA_019775915.2 Cyphomyrus plagiostoma
GAGCTAGATAAGATTTTAACAACTCTGAGCTATTAGTTAAGTTCTCCCCAAACAAGCTTGATGGGCCAAATGGCCCCCTCTGATTTTTAAATCTCTTATGTTCTTATATATAGGTGACCCCATGGAACATCCAATTGGGTTGACAGTGCTAGAATCCTACAGCATACAAATACAGAAGTGTAAATTTCCATTACAGTCATTTAGCTTGACAAATAGAAAAACAGAGATGTTAGTGCTAAATTGCCAGAAGTCACGGCACCTCACCATTCCAAGCAATGTCCCTAAATCACTACAAAACACAAACAAGGTCTCACTTCACACGTCGAAATACCAACATGTATGAGCTACTCCTGCTCCGAGCTGCCAGCACTAAGGGGGGCAACAAGGTCTAGATAATCAAGCCCACACAAGACAGCAAAAGCCCACTTACAGCAACAACCCATGAAACAAAAGAAAACAACAAAGCTATTGCAACCTACACCATAAAACAAGTAACCAAACAATCACAACCGTAAAGCAATTATTCCGGCGTTTTTAGGGCGGTACACGGGACCACAGAAGGCCCCGCCCTCCATCCGCTAATCTAATATGTTAATTTTGGTTGTGAGTTAGTTACATCTTATGCTGGTTACTGTCTTTCATAATCGACAGTTTGGGAACATTTTGATTTCCCAATAAAGTACACGGGTACTGGAACGATTGTAGGTAAGATTAAGACTCTGTGTCTGGTTCTGTTATACAGGATTCGGCTATGTTGCTGGTAACACATCCAACACGTAACTTATTTGAGACAACATCATATGGTGTGTGTACAACTGGAGCAAGGCATAAACAGCCTCAGCAAGTTAGTCTCCCCGTGGCATTTAAGGTGTGTGTAGGCAAATTCAGATCATTAAAAAAATAATAATTACATGTATGATGTGCTTATCGCTATAGATATATGACCGTATTCAGTAGCAGAGAACATGCAATTTAGTTTGTTATGATTGTTAAGATGTTACAATTTTGTTATTTGTTTAAACAGTCATTCATTCATTCATTTTACAAATAAACGTCTGTTAGGTTTTGCTATTCAGACACGTCGACAGATGCATTGCCCTTGGTTTATAACTGTTGCTAATAAATTTCAAAACAAACTCTGCTTTCCTTGCAGTATCGAAATTACACCAAACTGTGACCCAAATACCACTTGCACTGAACTGTGAGTTTTGTTTACTGTTACACCCCTACTAAATATACACCTGAAATGTACCTAATCTAAATCCTATCTTGGACGTGTGACTGTGTCACCTAGGCTAACGTGGCTTGTGTTGTTGTGTAGCATTTGACACTAGCTATTTCAGAAAGGTCACACTGTAGACTTTCAGTGATTGGTCAGGTATTACTCTTCATTATAGCTGCAGCATCTGTATAACAGTGACCAAGCAGCAGCAGGCACAGTGGTGTTCATTATTGGTTTATCTTGGCCTTAGCTGGGACCCTGAATAAGAGGTTCCAAGGCTAAGAGCCTCTCAAAGTCGTTCTGGCTTCATGTCTGAGGAAAATCAGCAAGGAAACAAGCCAGACCCTCCACCATATCTTTACGACTTCATAGTTAAGTCTTTATTAGCCTTGTAAAAAGGACATTAAATGAAAAAAAGGTGCGCCTTTTATTCTAAAACAAACGCTGTTAATGATAAGCCATATATCTGACCCTCATTGCGAATATTAACCAGTGCTTCCATCGATCAAAAACACTCTGAATATTCTGAATACGGTACTTGAGCCCTTTATTGAAATATTGCAGAATAATTAAGTCCATTTTATTGGAAAATTTGCTGTTTTTGTACATATTGCTCAAAGCCTGATCTGGATGCTTTGGCATTTCGATTCTGCTACACTAAAATAAAGTCATAGCCCCTTGTCACCAGCATCTCAACACAAAAGTCATCTGAGAAAAAAATTGGATATCTGAGCCTTGAGCACAGCCTGAGTACTACAGTGTAACTTCAATTCCAGCACCTTTCTGTTGGAAGGTATTAATTTAACATTAGTGCCCTAAAATATGCCTGGACTTGGGGGGAAAAATATTGACAAACACTGGATTTCCGTTTCATGTGAAATCTTATACCTTTTTCACCATTTTTTCCTTCACATTTTTAACCTTGACTTTATGTCACATCATGCCCAGCCAATCCTCCTGTCTCTGCCCCAGCATGCTCTAACGAGCCTCACCTGTGTCATATTACTCTTTTCTCTCGTTCCTGCCCTTCTGTGGCTCTCTCTAGTTGCCTCTCATTTTGCCCCTTTTTAGTCCATAGTATATAACTGCCTCCCAGTCCTGTGATCTCTAGTCCGCACATAGATGCTGTTATCTCTGTCAGTCCAGTTGTAAGTCCCAGTTTGAGCTTTGTCATTTGATTTGGAATAAAACCCATCCTGTTTTTACCCTGATTCCTGCTCCTGTGTCCTGTATCCATTTTATCATTGTCTTGTCCGTACTTTATATGGATATTAATTCATCTATCCATCTCTTATAACCACTTATGCCCTACAGGGTCTTGGTGAACCTGCAGCCTTTCCCAGGAAGCCCAGGGCATGAGGCAGGGGCATCCTGATTAGGTCCATCTCAGGGCACTCGCTCACACACATAGTAACACACACAGGAGGACCTGAAGGAAACCAGGTTGCACACACCCTGAGCTGGGCGGGGCAATCAGTTCCACAGCCTGGGGGATGTGAGCACACTCTACGGTGATTTTAATGTTTTTTTTTTTTTTTTGGGGGGGGTGGGGACTTGTAGGCAGTGGATTGCTATATTCCCAAATACTTTCCCCCAAATTGAATTGAATAATGATAGAAGCTAATGCAACACCAAAACATTCAAATACCATTACACCTGCACACACACGCTGGTTCTGAAGTTCACACAGTGCAAATTTCAGGACCCTGGACCTCAAACCAAATGACAAGTTGTCTCTCAGAGTTACGGGCCTGTGGAGGAGAAGGAAAACTGCTGTCACCAGCACACACAGACTACCGAGGTTTGTTAAGGTGGGACAGTGTTACCAGAAGGTGAGGGACAGACAGAGGAAGACAGGGAGCAAGAGCAATAGAGAGGTAGATAGAAAAGACAGAGAAAGAAGGACCGATAACAAATGAAAGAGAAAGACAAAGAGAGTGAGGAATCAAAAGAGTGAGCGACTGAGATGGATGCAGGCAGACGGGCAGCAGCGTGTGGCTGAGCGAGCCGCCACTGTCGGGATTGAGCCGCCACCGGCATTTCTGGATGTTTTCCCAGGCCCCCAGGAGCAGCCATCGGCACACGGCGACCAGCAGGCCACACTCACAGCCCCCACCAATCAGGTGCGGAGCCCCTCATTAGCGTATGGACCCGGCTGGGCGGGAGCAGGCAACCGCGGCCCAATTAAATAAACTCTGGCACAGCTGTGGGGACACTGAGAGGCTGTATAACAAAAAAACACGGCTTTTATTCCCCCCCTTGCAGAAAAGCGCCCAAACCTGTTAATTGCAGCCCTGCTGCCAATCAGCTGGTAATTACCGGTTTCCTGCTTGCCTCCCCTCAATCGGCTAATCGGCTAATTTGAGCGCCGCTGCGCCTGGAACAGCTGGAACGTCACGCCCGGAGTCAGGGCCCAGAGAGGAAGGAGGCGTGCGCGGCGGCATGCACATGCACGCATGTTCCTTAGCATGCGCACGAGGGGACGCGTGCTGCCACCAACACCGGCTCCAAATGGGCAAAAGAAATGCCAGCTCCGTTTAGGTGTTTCTGACCTGTGTTACCTGAAGAGGCAGAGGTTGCAAACAAAATGAACTGTTTGCTCTACTGTGACACCCCACCTGTCAAGCCCCCCACTTCAGCCCACGGTGTGATTGATTAATGTTGATTAAAGATTTGAAACGCCTGCATGTCCAACTCTGTGGCTCTCACCTGCTCCAAGCGCAAATTGGATTGAAAAGGTTAGCGGTCACATAATTGCTTTTAGATTGTGCCCAGTGTGAGCATGTTTCATTAGTATAATCATCATCATCACCAAAGCTAATGTTCGTCTATTTTTTTTATCTTCCAGTGGTGGGTGAAAATTAGAATATGCAATTTCGACCTACCTGGGCATCATTTTTAGTAATTAAAACTGTTTCGACATAGAAACATGCCATTTGAACACAGCGTTATTAAAAGCACTTTATGAGATCACAGAAAATACACTGTGGGTTTTATAATACATTATGTGGCCTCTATATATTTCTTCTGATAATTATCCAAAAACAGGCACAATTGTTTAGAATATAAACAGATCTGACACCTCTATACATTATACATCTGACATTATGGCAGCATGCTTTACCGCATCCATGTGCTGCATATTTACTGATGGTGTAATCTTGATGAAATTGTGTCCCTCCTTTGTTGTCCTTCCTCATACATGTGCTGTGTAGCAAATGGGTCGGCTGGGAGAGAGAATTATGCCCATGTAATCAACATGACAGCCAAGGCAGATGAGCAGTTTGATATCTTGACATGATGGGCATGGCCTAGTGGCACCAGTCTCTCTCATGCCAGGAGGGTCCGCCTATTATGCTTCCGAAAGAAACTTGCACCTGAGTAATGCAGGAAGACAGCAGGGCACGAGAGCTGTTAAGGATGTGAGTCACCTGCAAATGAGGGAATTGCACTTTGTTTTACAAAAACAACAAAAAAAGCAAAGTTATTTTAATATATTTCAGCGTTTAGCATTCCTTGAAAATATCATTCCATCCCTCCATCCATCTTTCTTCTATAAATTGGTATCATGCTCAGAGAGGCAGCATGGGCCCGGAGCCTGTCCTGGGAAATCTGGGGTGTGGGGGTCACAGCCTCTCATAGGGCGTCTATTACAGATAGTTCAGAGACAGCAGTTTGCCTGGCTGCATGTCTTTGGCTGGGGGCAGAAACCCATGTAAAGACAGGGAGAACATGCAGCGAGCACACAGGACGAGCGGGCGGCGTGTCAGCACTACAGCTGAGCCACCACACCTGACCCCGGGGCTGAAAAGCTTTGAAATAGCAATCCAATGTTATCAGGGATATTCCTCAAAGACCTGACCCCCACCCAACACTCTCTGTGTCTAATTGTCAGCCCTAAATCTTTGTTGTATGAAATAGCAGGCAATCATTCATCAATGGTGACTAAGTCCCTCACAGTCCAGAGAGACTGCGTTTATTCCTTCCACACTGCTCACTCGTAAGACAAAACAGCTATACTGGCATTGTGGCTCTCTGGACTCTGTCTTAGGTACCTGTTCATTAAAGAAATCAGCCCACTCCTTCTGCAGCTGATACTTCAAGATGTGTGATCTAAGTGATTGTAAACATGGTGTGATGGTTGGTGCCAGCATCTCAGCTGCTACCTCTCTTGAGAATCTGTCAACCCCCAAAGAGATTTTGGATAAAGCAGCCATAGGAGTGTCTATTAAAATGCCTACATTTATTATTATTATTATGTGCAGGAAGCCGTGCTTCATTAAGTGTTTATTTTGTTTTCGTAAACATATGCACAAAAGGAAAAGACAAAAGCATGAACATGTCAAGAGAGCACGTCCTTGTGTTATTTACTAAGCTATATAGCTGTCACAAATCATGTGTATATATACTGATTTTATAGCCACTGGTCAGAAAGACCTGAAGACAATATTTGTGCCCTCTACAGTATTTAAAAAAATATTTTAAAAGAAAATCTACGTTACTAATCAAATATCATGCTGAAAAAATATGCCGAATTCACTGCTGTTAAACTCAGTAATGGGTTATTTTTGACCCAAAGGCAACAGGATCCCTTAAACAGAGTAAGTCATACTGTGTTTCATTTTATTGGCAACTACTTCAAATATTCATGGTCAAAACATTACACATTATGGTCATGAAACTGATTATTAAGTAAAAGTACTAATACAAAATATACTAGTCCAAATCAAAATATACTTTTTTTCCAATACTATAATTGATTTCCAAATGGGTGGCAATGGTCAGCACTGTTTGTGGAATTTGCATGTTTCCCCATCTCAACATGGGGTTTCCTCCACATGCTCTGATTTCCTCCCACAGTCCAAAAACATGCTGTGGTGAATCTGAGTTAACAAACTGTGTGAGAGGTATGTGTACCTGGCAATGAGTTAGTGCCCCACCCTGGGTTATTCACTGCCTTATGACCCCCATGACCCTGAATAAGACAAGCAGCTTTGGGAAATGGATAGATAGTCATGCAAATTTTCGGTCTTTATGGAGATTATCTGGTCTACATTGTTGAATGTTTCAATAAATGTGGGGATTTCTTTACTCTCTGACAGTGATTTGGTGCTGGTGGATATTGTACACCATTCTGCAGCAGAAACTTAAACTCTTTAGGAAAAAAAAGTTTGGTCAAAGGATGACGAGATCAGCCATAATGGAGAGAGAGTCAGCCATCCCTTCTCTGTGATTACTCACCCAGCTTCAGATGTGGCCATCGTAAGTCAATAAATAGCATGTGCTGCAGGTAAGGAGGGGTACACCCCAGATCATCTGTGGGGGTCAGTGCAGGGCATCATGGGAAGATTAGCTAGCAGTGAAATGATCAATGGCACAGATTATACGGGGTCTCGGAAAACCCCTTTACTGGCTACCAGTATCGTTTGAATAAATGAGTAGTTCTAGAGAAAACATCACACAGAAACCTGAAGGGGCTTGAACCACAGCTCTTAATGCCAGGGCCTGGTGTTCTGTTGGACTGTACCACACTGAGGTTCTGCATCGGGGCCGCTGCATCGGGGCCGCTGCATCGGGGCTGTTGCGGGTCCCCGTAAGAGCCGCTCCCGAGGCCCGGCGTGCGGCAGGATCAATTAGAAAAACGCCACTGGGCGCCAGCATGACAGCCACTTAAGGAATTAGCCCTCAGTATACAAATCACCATTAGCTAATTAACTAAATTGTTGTTAATGGTGGACGCGCGTGGGGGAGAGCGTGCTCTAAAGAGCACATATAAATTGCTCTCCATGCTCCACGGTGTTGCCAACAATTAATTAAGTCTGGGTGTGTGCTTAATGAAAGGGATAACTTATTCCACCGACGGGGTAAATGTTTCATTTGCCATCTCCATCAGTTAAGCTCCCCTGTGGCGTCTGATCTCTTACTACTTGATCGCAAGTCTCCGGCCAACATCGACGCCCTCGGCAGCATCAACAAGGAAAACGACAATAACAAGCAGGCAAGGTGCAGCTCCCACCCCGATACACCCCATCTCTGCTTTTCCTAGACCTGCCAAGAAAATAGCAGCCTCAACAATAAATTGAGCTCCTAGCTTATCGATACCTAAAGTGACGTCTGTCTGTGTGATGTCCAAATTATCAGCAATCATGGCTGAATACTCTTTAGTAACAAGTCGAGTCACGCCACAGGAGAGGATCTCACGCTTGGAGCAGGTGAGAGATACGTTCCCTCGTTACAAACCCAAGGATCACTGCACTTTTTGATCCTCTTTCTGCAAAAAGAGCTGTAACAAAGTGAGTAGGGAGTTTTTTTAAACTGTGCTTTCTGTCACACATATCGAGATTTCCATTTTAAAGAAACATGGAACCCCAGGCTGCAATAACGGGAAATAATTACAACCAAACAGATAAGGGCCAGTCAGTGTTTTCACTTCCTCTAGCACCCTCAGACACACACCCATGAAGCTACTGCACCTGGGGCAGAACCAGGGCGCCCGGCTGCTCTTGGGGGAACCTGCATTCAGCCCACAGCCACGGGCAAATCCAGCTGGGGTGACATGGCAATTTGCATCCCCGCTTGTGGAAGGGTATGGCAGAAGTCAGTCTGTGTGTGGAACGTTCAATGAATATACCCTTAACTTCAGGCTTAACCCTAAATTTCAGAGGAGGCACGGTGTGCAAGTTAGGACTCTCCAGTTCTTCCTCTTGTTTGATCCCCTGCTGGGTCAAAAAAGCACTCAGCAGCCTCTGCTGGCCATTTTAAGACCCTGCTCACGAATCCATAGGCAGCCCAGTTTTCATGCTAGCTGACATCTTTTATATTCACACATTTAGTTGTTTACCGCTTGGCTGCCCAAATATACAGAATAAGTGATAATTCTTCTCCTAAAATAGTAGAGGATTATGGATGTGATAGGACATGCATTGTCCATCTATGTTTCTCATTCATAGGGTGATACACACCACCCTGAACATCTCACCTAAAATCCCTCAACCAAATATGAAGAAAGAGTTACAGGAAACATGGTTTTTTTTTAACATGGTTGTCTGCTATATGCAGTCATAGAGATGGGGGGTCATACCATTCTCTAAATTTTTTTTTCCAGTCTAATCCTACCCCCCACATTTTAAAACCTCAAGCGCTTCCCCCAGTGACTGAAGTCAATTGTATCAACTGTACAGGCCATTATAACAGCAAATATAATCTAAAGCCATTGGCTCTGACACTGGTGTTATATACATTGGTGATATATTTATATATATCAATGGTGGAAGGGGCGGGGGGCGTGGTGGTGTAGTGGTGTGTGGGTGTGCTCTGCGATGGTTTGTGCCCATACCTCAGGCATTCCTTGACTTGTGCCCATAGGCTCTGGACCCTCCTTGACTCTGAACAGGACAAGCAGTAAATGGATGGATGTATTTCATTGGCCGGTTTAGGATTTTAGATTTCAGTTAAAAAAAATTGGGAAGAAAGGTGGGGGGGTGGTGGCGCTTTGAGGGGGAAAACGGCAGCCAGGAGTTTCTGGAATACAAAGCACGCCAACTGCCAACATCAACAGCGATGGCGAGGGATGTGTGATCTGCAGCAGGAACAGGGAGAGCATGCTCATCCCTGACACAACAACAGGGAGACACTGCCAAGTCTCTGTATTTTTCCTTTCAAAGCTTTTGTTTTGCCCTCGCTGGTGTTCCGCTTTGGCTATGGCGAGCGGAGAGCCATGGCGTCTCCCAGGAACCTGAATGCTACAGCCGCAAGACGTGGCCAAGGAATGGTGCACAATGCCACCTCCACCCCGCCCCCCATTTCAATCGCTTGATTTAATTAACTGGCGCCGAACAATTAAATAGCTCCAAATGGGCTTCGTTTGAGTCTTTGCCACTGGGGACACTGGGTCGGCTGCGGGTGGGGGGTGTTGGTGAGGAGGGTGGGGGCAGTGCTATTGAGAAACCTTGGCTGGAAAACAGACCTCCCCCCAACTCCCCCCATGAGCTTGAAATTCCTCAAAACATCCAGTTCTTATATAACTGCCTCATAATAATATCGTCTCACAGACCCGAGGTAATTACAGCAGAATCGAAATAATGTAAAATTCAGCTGGTTAAAGGAAAATTATAAAATTAAAGACAACAGTAATAATAGAGATATAATCAGCATGACTGTGCTTAAACACACAGAGAAAGATGGGTAAAAATTATTCGGCTGTTCGATGCGGGTTGACGTATAATTCTGGACCTCATTTTAAGCGTGGAATCAGACGCCAGGGCATGGGGAATTCAGAAGCGAGAGTAGAAAGCGTGTTGTACCTGCAGCAGGGCGAGTGTCCCCAACCAGCGGCCTGCCGTGAACTCTAATCACTTGCACGTGTGGGAAATTTCATATGGCAAAGCGAGTCAAATGTCTTTTAGGACAAGAAGAAAAAAATAATGTTTTTTTCATCTTTAAAAAGGGGGAAAAGCCCCTCCTACTCTGAAACCCCCCCCCTCCCGCTCCTCCGCCATGTAGCATCTTGAGGGGTCAGAGGTCACCATGAGCAGATCGTCACGATTGGATACATGATTTCAAAAGCCACTGAGACATAGAAAACCACTCATGTAACATAAGATGGATGGATCAAAGCCTGTGATCAGTTTGATTAAAATCCTTGGATGTGAACCTGGGGATTCCTGGAAAAAAAAATCCATAAATAATAACTCTATTATAGAGGTAAAAGTAAACTGTCTCTTTTTGTTTGCTGGTCTCCTGAATTGCTCTCTCCCTTTCAGGGGTGAAATGTTAGAAAAGGAGGGAACTATGCATAATTTCAGAACTATGTCTGCTGACAGGAGCAGAAAGGAGCCTTTAATCTGGTGTAATTCTATACAGGCCTAATGCAGGCAGTCTGTGAATAAAGGAATGTAAAGGGGACTTTGAGACCTAATGCACTTAACTGGAATATTGCTACCAGTTGATGCTGTTACCTTCTGTTTTTACTCCTGTAGTTTCTGTTGCATTTCTTTGTTTAAAAATAAAACAGCCATCCGTCTTTGAACTGCTTATGCTGGTCAGGGTTTAGGTGAAAATGGATACAAAAAATATCGTACATTTACAATAAACCTCATAAATTCTCATGATAATGTTTGATTATTTAATATCTAATTCCGCTGATGTCCCTTAAAATGCTTTAACAATATAGATAACTTAATATAACTTAACTTTAAAACTGTATAGTATTTACAGTGCAAGGCAAAAGTTTAGACACACCTACCCATAGAAAGTTTATTTGCAGTATTCTGTACTAGGGTGGGGTGAAAAAATCAAAATTTCCAATAGCCATTTCCAATAGTGCGGAAAAGTTGTCACTGGACCTCGTTATTAAACGTGCAATATATCTTTGAAATAGGTTAATATTTTCAGAGATCAAAATTTTCTCCTGTCACATCATTGCGCAGATCCACACTACGTATCATCCATATCAGAACGCAATGTAAAAACGTTCCAGTTTAATACAAGAACCTAACAATCGGTCAGTAACAATGAGTAACTGGGAAGCGATTCATTCAGAAATGTGACGCTCAGGAACATGATTACACTGACATACCAGCAATATACACTATCCATTATCTATACCGCTTTATCCATCTGGGTTCTCCCAAATCTGTTGGGACACCCCTCAAAATCACTGAATTCAGGTGTCCCAATATTTTTGGTAATATCGTGTATCTAACCATTTTGACTGTCATGCTTAATACTTTTTATTTTGGTGGCACTGAGGAACAATTTTACCTTGCGTTACGATATGGATGATACGTAGCGTGGATCCGAGTACTGTGACAGTTGACTCATCGTAATGCATGAAGAACCGCAGAGCTCTAGCTGATACCCAGTAAAAATCTACGTTACGTGAACGTGGGTATTTTGTAGTGATTATTATGTTGTGAAAGTGCACAAACACAACACAGATGAGTATAGATAATGGGTAGTGTATATTGTCCATTGATGTGACAGGTGAAAACTTCAATCTCGTTGCTGAACCTGAAAATGTTAACCTACTGTATTTCGAAGATATTTTGCACATTAAATAACAAGGTCCAGTGACACCTTTTCCTGCACTTTTGGAAATTGCTATTGGAAATTTTGATTTTTTTTCACCCCACCTTATTCTCTACGTTTTACAATAATTATAAAGACATCAAAATTATTAAAATAACATATGGAACATGGAATTATGCACCAAAAAGCATTAAACAAAAAAGGGGGCAGCTCTGTGGGCTGGTTTCCAGTTCAAATCCCACCATTGGGTCCTTATGTCAGGCCCTTAACCCCAAAGGCTTAAGGAACTGGCTGACTCTACTGTCCCCTCTACACCAGTTCCATGAGGTGGCCCACTGGGGTGCTTATCCAGCTGTCCTGAAGGAGTCATGCATATATGCTGAGCTCTCATTGGCCGCTTTTCCTTCACTCTCTAGTAAAACTCCTCCAAAAACTTTTAGGTTAGGTGGCCTGGTCATGTGATGTGACACTTTATCACTTTCTTTGTAGGCGGCTTGGTGTATTCAAACTTCTGACTGGTACTGTATATATAGAATGTTATAGATGGCATGTACTTTATTAAACAAACAGCTAGGTTTGCAGTTCAAGAATAGACCGCTAGTGAATAAAATCCTCACAAGTGAACTGCTCAACACTGATGTTGCTTTTCTTTGGAAGCACAGCTCTCCGTTCTCAGAGTCATTCTTGCACCTTTAAATGGCAAGGTGGATTTCCTTTGCAAGACCAACCCTCTCCACCCCCCTGCAACATCCGTGAATGACAGCAAGAAATCTGATAAACTCCTACAGAATCAGCACAGCGAAATCCTGAGGCTTTTTGTTGGGAGGCAAACATAAAGCCCTGTCAGCCCAGACACATTTTTTTTCACTTATCTGAGCAAAGTGTTAATAAGCAAACTTTTTTACAAATAGGAGCTCTTTAAGTGGAACTCGTAGGTGGCTGTTTCTTATCCACTAACAACTTATCAGAACAGATCGGAAGAAAGTTGACCTCTTGTTCAAGTTTCTTTCTATTACTTTTTGCTTCTTTTTATTGGACAAGGGCTGAAACTATTACAAAATATGTGTGGTTGACTTGTTCTATTCCATTCAGAGATCTACCATAGCCAATAATAATTACACCATAATCCTTAGAAAAATATGTATTTAATACTTAATGTGCAAGACTTTTTTGCTCTTAAGAATTGAATATCTTAACAATACATTTTATTTAAACATTTTAAAATGACTTTCTCCTCAAAGGTCTTCTTTTCTGGAGATTTGGCGTATTCATTTTTTTAGCTACAGGATGACTGACCTCCAGTCACAAATAAATTGCACCTTAGTTGTTGGGATACTCATCTTTGAGCATCTTTGGAAAGTCCCAATCAGACCCATTGTCAGTACTGTCCCTGGGGGGTGAATCAGTGGGTAGTGCTACAGTCTCAAACTACACAGCTCAGGGGCTTGATTCCATGCTCTGTCCGCATGTGTTTCCATCCTGTTTAGTTCTCCAGTTGAGAAACATGCATTCTGGTGAGTTTCTGTGTTTCTGTAGCATGAAACATGTGCCCCTCTGAAGGAGCATCATCATTGCAGACTGTTGTGCCCTGTGAAGGAGCATCATCATCGCAGGCCAGTGTGCCCTCTGAAGGAGCATCATCATCGCAGGCCAGTGTGCCCTCTGAAGGAGCATCATCATCATCGCAGGCCAGTGTGCCCTCTGAAGGAGCATCATCATCGCAGGCCAGTGTGCCCTCTGAAGGAGCATCA
>JABFEA020000043.1:35764943-35776673 GCA_019775915.2 Cyphomyrus plagiostoma
TGTAGCATCATCATCATCGCAGTCCATTGGGCCCTCTGTAGGAGCATCATCATCGCAGGCCATTGTGCCCTCTGAAGGAGCATCATCATCGCAGGCCAGTGTGCCCTCTGAAGGAGCATCATCATCACAGGCCAGTGTGCCCTCTGAAGGAGCATCATCATCATCACAGGCCAGTGTGCCCTCCGAAGGAGCATCATCATCGCAGGTCGGTGTGCCCTCTGAAGGAGCATCATCATCATCGCAGGCCAGTGTGCCCTCTGAAGGAGCATCATCATCATCGCAGGCCAGTGTGCCCTCCGAAGGAGCATCATCATCGCAGGTCGGTGTGCCATGCCTAATGCCCAGAAGCTTCAGGCTCTCTGTGATCTGCTGCTAGATAAGTGTTTATGGGAAATGGATTGAATACTGGTCTGAAGTGTGGAATTCAACAGACCAATGTTGCAGAACATTTCAATTTATTTTCAATGAAAAAATCGCTTCTGGAATAAAATGACCGTATAAAAACTGCTTACATACTCAGCACCAATTTTTTTGCTAAACTGAGCTGGCTGTATTTACTTGCCATTCGTATTTTACTGAACCTCAAGCTGAAATCTCCATGGAATATAACCAAGCTACTTCTCCTGCTTTTTTAGATTTTACATGGCATTTTTGCAAGGCAATTTGACTGATTTCCTCTGGTAATTTAATTCCAATGGACATCAGTCTATCTAAAACTCTCACTATTGTCATAGATTCATCACAAAGTTGTTGACCATATTAATGTGACCATCTTCCATAATGAATTTGAGGAAGCACTTCTTTACACAGCGTGTAATTAGAGTATGGAATCGTCTTCCTATACTAGTGTAATGCAAGTTAAAAGCCTGGGTTCCTTTAAATCAGCGCTAGATAAGATTTTAATAACTCTGAGCTATTAGTTAAGTTCCCCCCAAACGAGCTTGATGGGCCAAATGGCCTCCTCTCATTTGTAAATTTCTTATGTTCTTATGTAACTATGTATTGAGCGCACGGTTTGTTGAACTTGAAGCACATGTCAGAGGACATCATAGACAGGACGCTAATCAAGGTGCACACTAACACTCTTCACGCAATTCAGAGGAGAACACGCAAAGTCCATACATGCAGAGCACAGGGCAAGATCCCTACTCCAATCTCTGGAGGCACAGCAGAGGGCTTGTTCCAGTGAATCAGTGCAAATGCAGCGGGTTTGTTGAGTTATCAGGCAGAGCAAGTAACTTAGCAAAGGAGGTTCTTACCATTGACTAAGATAATGCTATCACTGGCAAATCTGTATAAATCAGAGTAGAAATGGTAGGAAAGGGGGAACATAGGAACAAAACACATCCAAAAATGACATTTTGGAAGGAGAAGACATGAGAATAAAGACTTCACTCTTGGAAGAACAACACTTTCCATAGCACGCAGAACAGATAACATCTGTATAGAATGGAATATGTCGCTTTTACAAATCATGATTTCCCAAATGTCTGCATTGGTTTCTTGTGACTTTGTAGACTTCACTGCTGATATCTGTTACAGTGAAACTTTAACTTCCAGGTTTTAGAACGAGAATGTCAATTTTACATATCCTGTTTATACAATTATTAATTGTGAAAATAATCAATTATGTATCGTTGTTGTAAAAAATCATAAATGCGCATATGTTCTGCATTTAATGGATGTGGGATTTATAGAAACAGTCAAGTAACATTTTTGAAATATTGTTTTATTAGTCTTTGTGACATTGAGCAAGAATATCAGCTGACCAGGATCTTAAGTGACATATCACCTCAGAACTCAAATTTAATCCATCCAGAACTCCGGATCGAATCCTAAAACGTTCGAGTTGCGATTGAATTTTCCCCATAAGAAATAATGAAAAACCAATTAATTGGTTCCCAGCCCCAAAAATTTACACTAAATATGTTTTTTTAGCATTTAAACACAAAATGAACTGGAAAACAAGAAGAGCATTTACTGTACTAAACACATCTAAGCACATTTCTCAAAACAGTAATTTGAAAAATAAGAAAGTAAATGTATCCAAACAATGTGTCCTGGCCCGATCCCGCTCCTTCCGTGTGCCACGCCCCCTCGTTAACCCTGTGTGGAATCCCCGTGTGATCAGCTGTTTCTGGTTGGTGTCATTAGTCCTCTGTATTTCATCTGCATTTCAGTTTGTTTCCCCAGCCCAGTCATTGTATTGTCCGTCTGCGTTTCACCTGCCTCACCTTTAATTAAACCCTGTATTCTCCGATACCATGATATCTGCGCCTTTGTCTCCATTCCGTCCCCGCTCGGCACAACAATATTATTATAATTAAATTTATATTTATTTATTATTAATTTTATTTTTGTTTATTATTAATATTAAAATAACGAATAAGAAATTTTTATTTTAAAATGTATTTCATTATTATATAATAATAATTACTGTTACTGTCTATCATTGTCTAAATATTTTTTTTACTGTCTAAATCGGGGGTCACCAACTCCGGTCCTGGAGAGCTACTATCCAGTAAGTTTTCTATCCTACCTGGCTTCTGGTGGGCCACACCTGCTCCTGGTATTTACCTGAGAACTAGTGTGGCTAATCAGAAGCAGGATAGAAAACCTACCTGGATAGTAGCTCTCCAGGAGTTGGAGACCCCTGGTCTAAATACATGTATCCAGCTAGTGTAAACATGCACTATGCTATCTCAGCTAATGTGAGGCTGAGATTGAAGCTTTACCCTTTGTTTCCACTGAGAGATGCGCCGTGTGGCTCATTTCCCTGTGCGTATAAGTTAACTTAGGTTGGCATTAACGGTTTGACTTCTGAGATTCACATTGAGCTCTAGGTCATTTTTTGTTTCGAACTGGTTGGTTCGACTTTTAAGAAATTCGAGTTCTAATGAGTTAGAGAACTGAGGTACCACTGTATTTGCAGAACCATAAGGGGCAACATGTGATAGGCTGCATGTCTGTTATTTACATATTTACATAGAACTGATTGTGTGTAATGTAAATCGGCTATGATCTACATAACTTGAATCATGCGATTGGCTAAAGACAGAGTGTGTTGGAATGCTAGCCTTCTTCAAAGGGCCATACAATAAATGAATACCAGGAATGTTGTATCACGAAATGAACAAACAAAATTAACACCATCAAAGCAAACATACTGATCCGGCTTTTGAAGACAGTAAGGCAGATGTTGGTGGAGCTAAGTCTCAGGGTTTAACAAAATGAAAGATGAAGAAAGTCTAACATTGTCACAGTACCAGATCTTTAATCGTTGACAACAACCAGTTCGCTCCACAGCAGGAAACAAATATTTAAGCGCTTAGCTACTCTGAAGTATCTGGTGAAAGCTATACCACTGAAGACACATGTCAGGACAAGATGCTTACCAGTAACATGGCTGAGAATCATAAAAAAACTTACCTCTGCTGGTTTCATTATGATGTAATTATAATGGGGCATTGGCAGATAATCCTAAAGTACTCAACCAAGACTGCACTCTCCTGGACATATGCGACTAATAAAGTGAAACAGGATTTCAGAGACCTCAAGGGGAACGTAATCACCTTGGTGTCCCAGCCACCATTGCCTAAAATATAAAGTAAATAGTATTCAACATAGTCTGCAGCTTTTGATGGCAGCATCCAGAAAGCCAAAAAGAAACGTCATAATGGTCAAAAACCCCAAAGTGACATCACTATCAAAAAATCTAAATATAAATCTTTTTGGAAAACCCATTATTACAGAGGCTGAAGCCACTGATACGCATCACGAAAAACACTGACAGATAAGAAATCAGTCCATTACACACACAACAGTTTAAAGGCACCAGTTTCCCTAACAATGTGGACTATGGAAAATATGTATGCAGCAGTTTGTGTGTAGTGCTATGCCTGGAGTAGATCTTTTATGTTCTTTTAATAAATGAGTGTAAAGTCTTTAAGAGTGATTCCCGGCTTGAAGGAGATTTGTTTACGCCCCTGCAGTCACGAGCGAACCCAGAACATAGTAACAAGATAATGTTACACTTTACTTAACCTACGGTCCATTGTGCAAACATGTCGCACATGTAAATTAAAACACTGTGACGCTGATGTCTGTTGATATTGACTTATAAGTCTATAAATCTATAACAGCCTTTGGGGAAGCTGTGGACACCCTTTGTGATGTCATAAACTGATGTCACATTTCAATGCTTTGTTGAAGTTGCATGAAATGTATGTGGTCATCATGTAGGAGAATCACTGTAAAGAATACAGGCTTGACAGTGGCTCAAAACTGACATGGCCCAATCTGGCCAGGATGGTGTCTATTTTCAAAAAAATTCATAGAACGAACAGGAAGCTTAACTGGTTGAAAGTCAATAAATGTTTCTTCTCTGTGGGAAATATAATCATTCGGGTGGTCAAAGAGAAAAATCCTAATTCTTTACATAGCTTTGATGAAAAAGTAAAAATCTGAATGTCTGCTGTATTTTTGAGAGCCTTTTAAAGGACACATCTCCATGATCGCTCTATGGCGATTGATATGCGAGCCAGCACAGCTGGAAGGCCAAACAGCCCTTTGTTTAGGAATAAAGTGCTAGGAGGTCTGAGCACTGATGTCACCATCGACTGTTTCTGTTTACAGTCTGTCTAACTTCGATGCAGAATTGTGTAGATTGCCAATACAACTCGTGTTTGCTTATGTTATCTGGGATGTAAGAGGATCAGAAAAGAATGACTAGAATTACAACAGTTTTCACTTGCTATTGCAAGTCCTTAAATGGGCCACAAAATACTGTTTAAAAACATTGGCTATAGAACAAGTTTAGCATGTTGTGATGCCATAAATGTAGTGAATGCAATGACATCAATATCTAAAAAAGATATACATCAGTTCTCCATCATTCTTAGTAGCTTGTAATAAACAAATCACTATTCCAAATTGTAATGTATGATTATTCTTTATATTTTCTTTTTTCTTTTCCCATCAAAAAGTCACTTTGTCTAATCACCATGTCTTTCGTCCATAAGATCATCCTTTTTGTATATTTGCTCATAAGTGGTGAGATGCTACCACTACAAGCAGGCATCCTCCACTATTTGACTGTCTGCCCCCCCCACCCCACCACCCTCCTCCTTTTCTGTCTTGGTCCAAACCTAACATCTGGCCAGCACCCTGCGTCAACTCCCTCTGAAGTAACTAGATGGATTCTCAAACTATTTGAGTGGATGAAAAAGTCACATAAACAAGTAAAATGTAAAGGATCGAATAAAGATGAAAACTCTTGAATGAGGTAGATAAAAGCTTGGATCATGACCTAATGGTTCATCTTCAATCCTCTCCAAATTTGGCAAAAACCATATTATGCGCAGAGTCTATACTATAAAATATACTATGTGTAGACAGGGTCAAGAGGATCAGTTACTGTGCAGTTAAGCATTACAATGGCTAAGATGTGTGATCTAACTTTTGTTAAACATAGTGTGAGTGTTGGTGTCAGACGTGGTTATCCCAGCATGGCAGAAACAGCCCTCCCCTGGGATTTTCACACACTGCAGTGTCTAGAGTTTACAGAAAATGGTGATATATTCCTTTCTATATTAATTTAGCTTAAATTTATTATTGGAAAACCAAGAATTTTGGCAAACAATTCTCAGACTTCACATTAGTTGATTTGCTCAGAAATGCTATATGCAATATCCAGCATGAGAATGTGAAATGTATGCATTGGGTTTCTGTTTGATCTGTTAGAAGGAAGATCATTCTGCAACCCTCCAGTTGGGAATTACTATTAATGATATTAAATACTATATGGGAGCCATAGCTGACATTCTCAAAATGGTTTCCAAAAGGACCATATTTTTTTCTTATCTATGTAGGACAGAGAAAATCAAGAGAGAAGCACATCCAACTTACAGACAACTCATACTTACTAATGGACTGCCATGAAGCCTATTAAATTTAAAATGTTGGTTAAGTACAATGGTTTCTAATACTGAAAGCACAATCTACTCTGTGACATTTGTAATAACACGTGTACGGTACAGTGCTGTAGGTATTAATGCTTATAATAATAATAATAATAATAATAATAATAATAATAATAATAATAATAATAAAAATAATAATAATAAAAATAATAATAATAATAATAATAATTACAATACATAGTACCTCAGTTCTCAAACTCATTAGAACTCGAATTTCTTAAAAGTTGAATCAACCACTTTGAAAGAAATTACCTAGAGCTCGATCTGAATCTCAGAAGTCAAACCGTGAACACCGACCTAAGATAAATTGTACGGCAGGAAAATGAGTCACGCTGCACGTCTCTCCACGGAAACAAAGGCTAAAGCTTCCGTCTCGGCCTCGCATTCACTGTGACAGCATCGTGCATGTTTACACTAGCTGAATACATATATTTAGACAGTAAAAATACATTTAGACAATGATACACAGTAACAGTAATTATTATTATATAATAAAATACATTTCAAAATAAATATTTCTTATTCATTATTTTAATATTAATAATAAACTATTAATACATTTAATTATAATAATATTGTCGTGCGGAGTGGGGATGGAACGGAGACAAAAGTGCAGATGTCAGGGTATCGGGGAATACAGGGTTTAATTACAGGTAAGGCAGGCAAAACGCAGACGGACAATACAATGACCGGACTGGGGAAACAAATTGAAACGGTTCCGAACGGATTAAATTTGAGTTTGGAGGTACCACTGGAGGTAACACTGTATTATTATTATTATTATTATTATTATTATTATTATTGTTATTATGTTATTCTTTTAACTTACCTACAAATTCAACCAAAGACAGACTTAGGGAACAGATCAAGTTTGTAACCTGGGGACTGCCTATATAGCATTTTTAAAAGAACAATAAATATCAGTCGTTGCCAAAAATAATTTGTTCTGTTTAGATCAGTTCAGATGATATTTTTTTGTGGAGTGGTAATGTCCTCGCTTTACCGAGCAAAACTAAAATATTCATTTTTACATGGTACTCAACCTCCACTGAGTTACAAAAGCATGTTCACAATAAGTATTTGATGGCTTTCCATTAAAAGCTAATAGTGGTTTGCCCTTATAGATATCTTTGAAGGTGACCAGATTACCCACAAGCAATTACAGAAGAACTCTTGGCTGCCTGCCGGTTCCCTAGATCAGGCAAAGAGCGACTTCGTGAGGAATAAATTACAGGGGGAGAAGCCTCGCTGAACAGGCGCCAAAGCGCTTGCTTACATCACCTTCATCTTCCTTGCATAATGACGGAAAAAACAGATGTTTGTTTCTCTTCAGCGTCAAAAGAAATTCCTTGGACTGTGAGCATAGTGAGCATAGTACACTTTAAACACTCACTTCAGAATAATTCAACACCTAAAGTTTTGCATTTATTTAAAATTGTTAGTGGTGACATTTAAAAATTAAAAGACCTTTTGCAGCATATGTTAGATTTATTGCAATGGGCCATTGCAGGTCAAAACTGGCTTTAAGTGTTTAGCAGTAAAGTAACACTGTAACTGAATATTAAATTCAGCTGCGTCATATATTGTGTGCATGTATTGTTTTTAGAAAACCATTGCACATACAAGGTAACGTGCTGGGATATGGATTTAGTTGAAGTATTATGGAAGATGGAGGCCTCCTGCCAGGTTCTACATGCTAATATTTCTGGTTTATCAATTTTGTATCTGACTTTGAATCTTCTGCTTCACGTTTTACATCCGAATCCTCCCGACGGCTGCCACAATGCATACCGATACCCCATAGATGGTTGGACAGGATACGGAACAGAATAAACTGCATAGTGGTGGGTGCCCTTGATCCAGAGTTTACATACAATATGACTTTAACTCTTACTGCCTGCACTCTTAGGTCCTAATGGTACAGTTTATTTCCTAGGAGGCTTGGCCTGTCTATCTAAGATTGTGATCTCATTCTGAAAACAAACCAAAGCTGATTGAACAAGGTTTGTATTTGGGTAAAATATTAAATAAGGAGCCTGTACATCCATTCAGTACAAGGTTGCAGGGGTCCAGGAGTCTATATCTAATATCTTATAGGTTTAATTAAAATTGTGTTGTTTTTTTTTCCTTTATGTAATCTGAAAAGTTCAACTGAGACCCAGTTCTGTCAGGTGGCACTGTGGATGAAAAGCAGGTATGTCTGAAGTGTACGATTTAGCCAGGTCTGAATCGGTGTCCTTGATCCCACAGCTGGACCATGTGTCACCTTCATCATATATGAAAGTGGTTTGGTTTACAAGGAGTTTAGAGACTGGAAGGCATAAGGTGTCACAAGGAGATAGTAACCTGCACAGCTTCAGCAGAAACATATATTTTTGGTTATGGCAGCTTCTTTACCACATAAATACATTTCTGGTTCCAACTTAGCACAGAAAAACCAATTAATGACACAAGTTTTTAGTCCGGGATTTTAGGCCAGGCAATCATGTGCCTTAGGGTCTGCTACATGGGCTGGAACTTAATCAGAGGTTTCAAAAACCACAGAACTCATTCTCATAAACACACATTGACCCTTGAACCCTAACTTGCTTTTCTTACTGATTTTGCTGTATTTCCCACCGATCCAGTCATTCTATTAGAGCCTGATTGTGGAAACGTACATGTCCGTGCAGATAATTAAACTCACCCTCCATTGTAAATACAGCAATCCAATCCATGCTGGATTCATTATGTTCGCTCTAAATGTAAATAGGCCACCCACCACCAAAATCATACAACACATTATTTCTGAATTCAGAAATCGACTCCATGTGTTAGTCATAAAGTGTCCAGCCATAAACAGCAACATAGTCATGTTTTTTTCATGTTGTGATACTACACATGTAATCAAATGTTCACCTAGAAAACTTCAGAGGGATGCCTATTAAGTTTTACAGACTTTGACTTAATCAAATTCTGTAGATTATCTTCATAAAGTACATAACATGATCAATAGAAGAAATACTAGAAATAATTTCACCTGCTAAAATACATCACTCCCTCTAGGTCTTAAAAAATATATTTACAATTATACAAACTACTGATAAAAAGCGCCGGCTCTCAGCTAGAAATCAGCCCTCAATTATTTAAATTTGCTTGTTACTAAGACACTTTTGTTGGTGTGATTAGACATTTAGCTCTGATTTTAGTCAAACACATTTATGGACATTAATGATCCAAACTGTGTCCAGAGAGGAACATATGGTGTGCCTCAGGGTTCAGTTTTGGGTTCTGCTGCCTTCTGTCTACATGGCTTTCCAATCAAACCCAGATAAAATGGAGGCTAAATGTTTCAGAACCAGCAAATGCTAATGTAAATCTTTCAAAACTTCATCCTGAAGTTAGTAGATCCACTTTCATGCCAAGAGGAAATTAAAATCTGAGAAAACCACTTGGGTCTGTCTCCTCTTTTAGAGAAGCACTTCATTACCACCCCTTAGTGTCAATCTACCACCTCACAACCTGGCTGAATAAGGCCACATTAATACTTTTCTCTCCATTATACTACACTAGTATAAGACTATTAGACCTATTAGGAATTTAGTTCAATTTCTCTGCAAACTCTGTCTACCTGATTCAGTACACTTTTGCTAAACTGCTGACGATAACCACACAAAAAATTACTTCATTTCCATTTTTTATACAAACTTACCAAAAACCATCACCCGTTGACCTACCATTTTGACATGGTCCACAGCATTTAAGTACAATTTGTAATAACTACCATCGACATCTTTTCTCCCGAGGATCCTTTCTTGTTACTAAAAAAAAAAATGAAAGGTAAAATTTTAAGGATACATTTTAAACAACAAAACTTTGCCTATTTTAAATAATGGAAAGTGCCACATTAGTGTAGGTGTCAATTACAATGGTCCAAACTTTAAAATATGTGTAAAAACAGCCATGGAACTGTTACCTTGAGTTAATCTCATTCAACATGGTCAATTCGAAATATTATGCTACTATACCTTAGTAATTACTATACCATAAGTAATTTAGTTGCCAAATGGTGCAACAGTTCTTCACTCCATTTATCAGCCAACCTCTATTCTATTTTAGGTTTGACATCCTCCTCTGCACTAATCTGTTAACTGTTTAATGTTTGTTATTTAACAATTTGAGGAATGCCTTCTCTTTCTTTCTAAAAGTTCGTAATTTCTGTGGCTCATCAAACCCTAACAAACCAAATAAGGTCTCCTTATTTTACAACATAAAGTCAGTTGTTCTGGTCAGGGTTTTCTGTGAAGTGCTTTGACAACATTGTGATAGACTTACATGCCATGTGATTGAATTATTAAGGAACCAATCAACAGTGAATCACAGCCATTTGAGGGTGGAGATTTAAATGTGCGTTGCAGTCTGTAAACTTACTCAATTCAGTAGGAGAATTGCAAGTCTTTATAAGACTATTGAGTCATTCGAATCCAGGGGTCTAGAGATGGGGAGGGCGGTGAGCTGAAACATATCTCCTTATACCAGCACTCATATCGTTGTTGAATCTGTTGAACAAAATTATGCAGAGCCTCACACTATAACAGCTTGGGGCGAGAGAAACATATCTCTGTTCTCTGTAAGCGTCGGAAACGTTGTGAGATACTTATTTATCTTTTGAATTTTTTTTTAATGAGCATCAGGGTAGCAGCCTCTTGGGGGGGCACAATGTGCGTGGGGTGAGGGGAGCTGTTGATGTCTCCATTCAGTCCAAGTGTTCATGGCAATCGTCACTCCGCACTCACTCCTAGTGGACAACAGGGAGCTTGTATGGTGCCCTGCTGTAATTGTGAAATCTACTTCCAGACTTTTCACATCGTGGCGAGAGGGATGGGGGGGGGGGGGATCAATGACAAAAATATTTTGAAGAATCCCATGAGTGCACTGGAAGAGCACCTCCTGAAACTGAGGTTTCACTGCACTTTCATCCCAGCTGTTGTGGCTCAGGGTTCCTTGACTCTTGTGAATGTGAGTGTGGATCATGGTGGCCAACTTCCCATGCACTCTGCTCAGTACCACAGAGAAACAAAATGAGAAAAAAAACAAGGGAAGTTAAAGAGAAGACACGGCAAACCACGCCTGCAGCAGATAGTGCAGCACCTATGCAGATGACATGCCAGCTTGCTGTGTGTTCCAGAACCTTCTCCTTCCTTCAAGACCCCTCAGATGGTGAAAAGGTTGAAAACCGGGGTGCCTTGCTGATGCTGGAAGTCATGCATTGTTTTGCTGGGATGAGTTAAATGGCAAAACAGTTGATGAGGCATGAGAATTGTTTAAAAGCACATTGTTGCAAGTGCAAGAGGACTTTATACCTGTTTCCAGAAAAATCAAATCTAGGAAAAGACAACCAAGGTGGTTTACCATGGAAATTAGGAATAAAGTCAGGAGGAAAAGGGCTCTGTTCCACAACTGGAAAATAACTAATGATTTATAAGTTAAGCAGAAGTATCTAAGTCTACAGGTAGAGTTAAAAAAACAGCATTAAACTGTCCAAGAGGGATGTACAAAGAAAAATTTCATTGGAGGCTAAGGATGACAATAAAAGTTTCTTCCAATACTTTAACTCCAAAAGAGCTATAAAAGCTGAAATCACTATTATGCAGAATAGTAAGGGCCTTATAACTGAAAATGAAATTGATATCGTGAATGAGTTTAATGATTATTTTTCACGGGTGTTCACAGTAGAGAACACAAGTAACTTACCACCAATTAGTATGAA
>JABFEA020000043.1:35776773-35792375 GCA_019775915.2 Cyphomyrus plagiostoma
CCTTTAAATCAGAGCTAGATAAGATTTTAACAACTCTGAGTTATTAGTTAAGTTCTCCCCAAACAAGCTTGATGGGCTGAATGTCCTCTTCTCGTTTGTAAATTTCTTGTGTTCTTATGTTCTTATCTCCTGCATACACTTCTGGCCATATTTCAGGGATTGTATAAGTGCTTTATGAGTACAGGTTATAGGTGTCACTTTTAATTAAGGCAGCAATTAAACAAAGCCTAGAAATGCAGTGCAACATTCATAATGAGATTCTATGAACAATGGAGCCTGTCCCAGGAATGGCAGCACACACCCTGCACAGGATGCCATCCCATCGCAGGGCACACATGCATTCACACACACGAAAGGCACCAGCTCACCTCCCTGCTGATTCACTATCTGGAGGAGACTGGATCTGGACCTGACAGTCAAATGGAGTATGTTCAAACTCAACCCCGGACTCAAGCCCACAGCCATGATGGTGTAGGGCCACAATCCCACCCAATGATCTACAGCACTACCTTTAATCATTACCACATTAACAACAGCTTCACAGGGTTGCCATCTCTCATGCATCTGGCGTGACAGTCACGCCTTCAGGCTCTCACACTCATGCAAGAAATCCTACAGCAAATCTATATTATTCCATTATAAACCTAAAATTAGCTACATCAAAAGCTTTGAGGTAGTTTTCAAACCCTACGGACAATATACAAGGTACAGTATCTCCCAGCTGACTGCAGTGCAGCCTGCTCAGTTTCCTTCTGTCCCGTTTGCTGTTTCCCTCGGTCCTCTGCCTCACTCACTACCCACAGCTCAGAGGCTACATCCAGTGAATGGTTTGACCTGGACCCTAAACTCACTTAGCCTCTGTTATACAGAAGTCCAGTAGAAGTGCCCGTAGAGATTTCACATGTAGACACAGCGAGACCCGTGTTCACACCCCTTTCCTACACACAGTGAGCACACACCTTCCCGGGTGATGCAACCCCCCACCTGATGGAGCAGTGCATAGCGGCTGCTGTTTTTTCCTGCTCGCCCCTTCACCGGTTGTCTGTCATTGTTTCTTCTTCCAGTGCAAAACTAGGTAAACTGTCCAAAACTAATTTTAGAATGCTTTAAGTTACTCATTTATATATCTGTCTATCCCTTCTCTAATTTCAAGCTTGTCCTCTCAAAATGATTGATTTCACAGAGACAGGCACAGAGTAAAAGAAATTACACCCACCCCACCCCGTCGCCATATTTACGCCACAAGTACATAGTATACATTATAATACACGTATTTATCTGTATTGATTTCATTATGACATGTAATACGTTTTTATGCCGCCAGACATGACAAACACGCACACACAATACGTGTGTATGTATGCATGTTTGCGTGTCGGTCTGTGTTCGCGAAGCTAACGTGTTGGGAGCCGTCCTGCGAGACTTCATTCATAAGTGCTCACGGAATTCCGATCTTCCCCAGATCTGCTCCGACAAGATAATCTCCTTCCGAATAGGGCGCTCCGGCGGATCCCAGACTGAAGGAAATTTACGCACAGGCACACGGACATGCACCCGCATACGCACACGGAGAATTCCACATGCGACTCGGTACAGAGCCGTGTACGAACGGTGCCACTTCATGCTATCGTGTGACTTTCTTTTTCTGTCCTTAGGTCGTAGCTAAAAGTTGCATAAAAACAACGCCAAATTGTGTGTTTCATTTTAATAGTTACATATTTTTATTGGTATCCCATCCCTGTGTCCCGTGCTTACAGAGAGACTGCGGGCTCATCGCAGGTTGATCGATGAATTGTTTATTTTTTTATTATTATTCTTTCTAAAATCCGAAAGATGATTAATAATTGCAGACCAGCCCATGTCATGTAATTCTACCTTAGAGTTAACTCTTTGTATTACCTGGAGTTACAGTGTTGAACAGAAATTCCCTGAGAAAAGCATAACAGGACCATCTGTAGACAATGTCTGCATTCCTTATTTTTAAAAAGAAACATAGCGAGTTACCAAGGAAATCTGCTTTACTGAACATTTTTTGCACATCTGAATCTGCATCCATATGCACATTTCCCAAAGGGTCCAGTAGAGGCCCCCCCTGAGACTCGAACCAGGAGCCTTCACGTCTCCAGGGTACTGTAGATTTTCAGCCGTAGCTGCTGAGATACTCTGCTCCTGTCTCCCGTGAGCAAAGGGGTCACAGGAGAAGATACTGTCACTACAGGCATATGGTACTTTGGGTGAAAGGGTTTCTTTGTTTAGTAATCTGCCTAGAAATGTAAAGTGGTGCTAATTTCCCTTGACAAAAGTACTTCAACTGAATTGGCTCAATAAAACAGACAATGTTGCATCGTCAACATTTTACTAACTAGGGATTGTTCTTGCATAAAATGTAATAAGTTTTCCCAACCTTTGGCTGCATTTACAGCTTAATATAAACCTAAATTTTAAGTTACAGAATTTTAGTAAGAGGCTATGCCTTAGTAGTAAAACTACTAAGTCTAGAGAATAAGTAGACAAGGAAATGACTGCTGATTCAGGGCCAATTGGTAAAATGCAATCATCTTGTCTTAACAATGCAAGCCTAAGGGCTGTGACCACATCTCAAGGAACGTTTAGAAAATGTTCCCGAAAAATGTGTAGTCGAAGAAACGATGAAAAGGTGTGTGTTTTTTTTTCTTTTGTCAAGGGGAGTGTTTTAAAAAAACTGTTAATCAAAGAGTTACCTGCTTTGTGCTGTATCTGAATGCTTTGCGGTGTCATATTCTGCATCTGAAACAGGGCTCATATTTTTCAAACAGCCGATTAGTCTTTTTAAAGAATTGTAACCATCCCGCTGCCTACTGTCTCATACCCAGTAAGCAAAGAAATCTCTTGTTACAGACACCCGTGAGCGCACAACATACGTGCACGTGTGAGCTGCTCCCCTATCTGCCTTCAGAGGCCCCAAAGTCAGCGAGATGTTTCTGTTTCTGCCTGTGTTCTGGTTCTACAGGTATGACATACATACAGTACCAGTCAAAAGCTTGAACACAAACGGCTATTGAAAGGTTAACTGTCCTATTCTCTGCATTTTTGAGTAATTATAAAGATATCAAATAAAAAATAAAATATTATATATTGAATTGTGCACTAACCAAAAAGGTATTAAATAATAATATATATATTATTTATATATTATATATTTATTTATTTATTTATTTGTAAGTAAGGCCCTTAACCCCATTTGCTCCAGGGACTGGTGACCCTACTGTCTCCTCTACACCAGTTCCATGAGGTGGCCTCCTGGGATGCTGTTCCAGCTGTCCTGAAGGAGGTCCCACATATGCTGAGCTCTCATTGGCCACTTTTCTTTCATTCTCTGATCAAACTCCTCCAAAACCTTAAAAAAACTGTATTTAGGTCAGGTGGCCAGGTCATGTGATACAGCACTGTATCTCTCTCCTATGTAGGCGGCTTCTCGTGTCCAAACTATTGACTGGTATTGTACATACACATATAGAGCTTAAGAAAAAGTACTGCATATTTTCCTCTTTAAAAATCCTAGTTTATGAAAAATGTCTGAAAGCCATAAGCACTGGACAAGAGGTGGCTTTTTTCACATTTCAAAGTCTCTGAAGTTTACTCTCATATGTAGATAGATGCAAATAAGAATAATAAATAGCGCCACTGTAGACAATATATCTCACATACATGTGAGAGCGTAACGGCACATGACCATTGGCTAGAATCTTATGGCAAAATGTGCTCTAGCACCCAGACTAAGGCCTTGAACAGCCCGCTGGGAACATGAGAACTTGTCTAACTGTTAGGGATCAGCGATGCTCTGCTTAAGTAGGGGAAGCTCAGGGAACAAGGGAAGATCCAAGCGGGTCTTTTCAGACGCGTGCAGAGACACCAGTTAAGAGTGCCTTAGACGGCTCTTGAAAGCATTCTAAAATCTGACTCCCCTTCATCTTTTTCTGCTTGAACAAAACGCCACATGCTGGAATGTGTAAACTAAGACTTTTGTTTTTTATGAATATGATACTGCATACATCCATCTCCCATAACCCATTATTTGGGGGTGGGTCGCTATAAGCCTCTGCAGTAGCACAGGACACATGGCAGGGGGCGCCCTGAGAGGGGTGTCAGTCCATTACAGGACACTCGCTCACATGCACACACTATGAGCCAGTTTAGAGACTCCAGTTTCTATAACTACATGTCTTTGTACTGTAAGATGAAACACAGGGAGAGTCCGGGAGGTGTGAGGTTGCATTGTTACCCACTGAGCTGCCGTGCCGTCCTGCTAACGCCATGCTGTTAATCTGATTTATATAAAAAGTTGCCATCCATTCTGCCAAAACAGCCAGCCTTGTTCCCTCTCAGGATATGTAGCTTTAACATATGGCAGCCTAATAGCTGCTGTTACTTTATCAAACGCTCATCTTCAGCTGCTACGGGCTGCGGCTGGCAGCCTCATGTTTTCCGAATATCACGCAGCACGCAGGCCACCCTTGTTAGGGGAATCCTCACCCAGGTCTTCCGTGTTCGGGGAGGGGGTGAATGGTTTCCTACAAAGAGCACACTGATTAATCTGAAAACCCATAAAGTAGCTTAAAAGAACATGGAAATGTTATCAAATTGAAATGCCAACCTAACTATTCGAATAAGGCAGCAGTGGCCCTTTCAGAAATGGAGTTTGCAAAGCTCAGGTGCTGAGCAATGTAGCCTGACGTAATGTAGAGCACAGGGGCCGTAATCACTGTTTAACAGGGAAGCCTCTCTTTCAGTTTTATTTAAAGAGCAAGAAAACCCATACGCCCCATGCCTGGCCCTGTACCTTCACCCGTTGTGACATTGCAGCCCCTTCCCCATGCAGCAGTGACCCCCTCCCCCCACACACACACTCCCAGCCCCCACCCAGATGACTGACTGCATACACTCGGAGGGTCTCGTTCCCAGAGCACAATTTAAAATAACAATTGCATGCGTATCAAGTTGCCGGCCCTCTGGAATTCATGCTGTATGAGGTAATGCGATCGCACAGACCTTGGAGTGTGTGTGTGTGTGTGTGTGTGTGTAGTGTGTCTGTCTGTGTGTTGGTTATGTATATATTATATTGTGGGTACCAAATGTCCCCATAATATGATAAAAACCTGTTTTTGTGACGACCATTTTTTCAGTTCCTACAAGGGGAAACTCAGTCTTATAAGAATCTGTGAATGCAACCAAAAAACTAAAAACCAAAAGTCTTGTATTTTGTTTGGTTATTTCTGTGACTGTGTGTGCATGTGTGTGTCTGTGAGTGTGCCTGCATGTGTGAGTCTCTGAGTTTGTGTGTACGTGTGTGTCTTCTGTCCATGAATGTGCATGCAATTGTGTGTGTCTAAGTTTGTGTGTGCATGTGTGTGCCTGCGAGTGTTCGTGTGCATGTGTGTCTTTGATTTCGTGTGTGTGTGTCTGTCAGTGTGTGTATCTGTAAGTGTGTGTGCATGTGTTAGTCTCTCAGTTTGCCAGTGTGTCTGTGATTGTGCACACATACGTGTGTGTGTGCATGTGTGAGTCTCTGAGTTTGTGTGTACATGTGTGTCTTCTGTCCATTACTGTGCATGCAACATTGCTTCACCTGTCCCACACCTTCAGCTTTGTCTATGCAGGTATATGCACTCCGAACAGTTATTATTAGAATCGACTCTCAATCGAGACACTCGGCGCCTTCCAGAATATATTGTATAATTTACTGCCCTGAAAATGAGAAGAAACGACTTTATAGAAATATTTATGTTATTGCACTTCAGGCTACGGGTTTTTCTACAGCCGCCGCTTAGAAGTTCAGGAAACACATACGAAACCGACGAGGGCTGCATGATAGTGGAATAAGGTGCATGCCCAGGATCAGGCATCACAGGCCGCGGGAAACAGAGAGGGCCGACACCTGCGGGCAACTGACAGTAAGACCTATGAAGTCATAGTCAGGGGGCTTTTAATAGCTGTATGGGAGAGTGGAAAGGACATCAGTGGGGGGGAGAGGCATGCAATTCAACAGGTGTCATGTGTACGTGTGACTGGGTCAGCCTGAGCCTGATTGGTACTGCTGCCCCCCACCCACCCGCTCCGTGGAAACAGATACTGTCTTTGGTCCTTCTCAGACCATGAGAGTTACCAGCATTTCTGTGTCCGACGCTCTTTGTCTTGTGTTTTTTTTCCATGAAACGCCCTTTCTAAAAAAAAAAAAAAAGAAAAAGAGAAAATGGATATTATTCAAATTTTTGAGATTCGTGCCCGTACTAGCCGTGTTTCACACACTGCAGCCTTCTCTAACGGGCGTTACGTGGCAGGGTGAGGCCATTCAGAGAGGTGGGGGGGGCGTGGCAGAGATACAGCCAGCTCCCCCTGCAGTATACTGGGGTACCAGCATCTTAGGAAGGCTTGTTGGACACTTTGAAGTCCAAGCATGAAAATCAGAACCTGCAGTGGGTGTCGGCAGGCCTTTCCACTCCAGCCATGTCCCCCCGCCCCGAAATTCCCCCACCTTCTCCCGACACAACCTCAACTGACGTGCCCTGCCGGCCTAATCTCGCCGGGGCACGTTCCCCCCAGCGTGGTCGTGGTGACAGGCCCGAAAAGCTTTCCCTCCGCCCCCCACTTTGTCAGTCTCCCCCCCCCATCCCCCATTCCCTGACAGCTACCTTTCAATCCGGTAATCGGGGGGTAAGTAGCTATTTCCATTCATTCGCCTATTCACGGCACTCCTTAATGAAAGCCAGGAGCATGTAGCCATGCCGTTAATGGGCTCAGAGACAAAGCCTCCCCATTCCATTATGGAGAGCCTCTTATCAGGGAGACACAGCGGCCTTCTGCTGGCCCATTCTTCACCAGATTTGCTCTCTGCCGCCCCCTCCTCTCTTAGCCACCCTCAAAATTTATCCTATCCCCTCCTTCTCACCCTCTCTCTCTCCTCCTCTTCTTTCCCACTCCTCTTGCTCATCGTCCTTCTCTTAACGTGTATAGGATTTTAATTTATGGCAAATTTCCTTCCCAGGTGCTATATGCACGCTGCGTTATGAGCAGCAATACCATATATACTACATATAAGTTCCTATCCAACCAGAAAACACTCATAATTTAATCATAACTGATTTACTGCCAAAAATTGGCACTTCAGATGATCTCTTTAGATGGACTCTTAGTAAGAGATGTCAGTGCCATGTGGGCAGCATGGTGGGCCGGCGGGCAGTGCTGTCACCTTGCACCTCCAAGGTCAGGAATTTCCATCTCAACCCTGCTGCGTAAATTTGCAGTTTTCATGTCTTTCTTCTTATTTCTGGATTATCCTCAAATAGTCACGTTTTGTCCATAAATGTGTGATAAAACAAATCAGTGTCTATAAGCTGACCATTTTGTGAGTCTGTAGCCTATGACTGACCCCATCCATGTTGCCCCCTGCCTTGTGTCCCCTGTTTGACTGGCGTCCTATCCAAGGTGCCCTCTGCCTTGTGTCCCTTGTTTGACTGGCATCCTATCCAAGGTGCCCCCTGCCTTGTGTCCCCTGTTTGACTGGCGTCCTATCCAAGGTGCCCCCTGCCTTTTGTCCCTTGTTTGACTGGCATCATATCCAAGGTGCCCTCTGCCTTGTCTCCTTAGTTTGACTGGCATCCTATCCAGGGTGCCCCCTGCCTTTGTCCCTTGTTTGACTGACATCCTATCCAGGGTGCCCCCTGCCTTTTGTCCCTTGTTTGACTGGCATCCTATCCAGGGTGCCCCCTGCCTTTTGTCCCTTGTTTGACTGGCATCCTATCCAAGGTTCCCTCTGCCTTGTCTCCCTTGTTTGACTGGTATCTTATCCAGGGTGCCCTCTGCCTTGTGTCCCTTGTTTGACTGGCGTCCTATCCAAGGTGCCCTCTGCCTTGTCTCCCTTGTTTGACTGGTATCCTATCCAGGGTGCCCTCTGACTTGTGTGCCTTGTTTGACTGGCATCCTATCCAGGGTACCCCCTGCCTTTTGTCCCTTGTTTGACTGGCATCCTATCCAAGGTGCCCCCTGCCTTGTCTCCCTTGTTTGACTGGCATCCTATCCAGGGTGCCCCCTGCCTTTTGTCCCTTGTTTGACTGGCATCCTATCCAGGGTGCCCCCTGCCTTGTGTCCCTTGTTTGACTGGTATCCTGTCCTAGGTGCCTCCTGCCTTGTGTCCCTTGTTTGACTGGTATCCTATCTAGGGTGCCCTCTGCCTTGTGTCCCCTGTTTGACTAGCATCCTATCCAGGGTACCCCCTGCCTTGTGTCCCCTATTTGACTGGCATCCTATCCAGGGTACCCCCTGCCTTGTGTCCCCTGTTTGACTGGCATCCTATCTAGGGTGCCCCCGACCTTGTGTCCCTTTTCTGACTGGTATCTTACCTAGGGTGTCCCTGCCTTGTGTCCAATGTTTGGCTGGTATCCAATCCAGGGCTTCCCGTGACTCTGTCCCCTGTTAGACTGGTACCCTGTTCAGGGTGTCCAGTTTCCAAAGTTGGATCTTCAAAAAATGTAGTCAACCTGACTATATAACTACCTTCAAGCCCAATTCCTTAGGGAAAGGAGAAACTTCCTGCTGTGTACATAAGAGAAGCTCAAAGGAGACTCCTCTCGGAAATGCTCGGGGTAAACGGATGCACAGAGACAGTCAGTAAGCCAGCCATCTCCCCGTGCAACTGACAGGAGCACCCGGATGGTATGGTACAAACCACATGCAGGCGGCCAGCAATGACAGTAAACTAGTCTGCCTGAGTTCCGCCACAGACGGTGTGTTGGCAGGTGGAGCACTGCTGATGTCACAGGCTGAGACTGATGGAGTTCCAATGTGAGTCTGTAGAGAGTCACTTCAGCTGCTGGATGAAGGGGGGGGGGTGCATTTATCTTCAGTAGAAGGCCTGGTTTTATGATGGTTGGAAATTAGCTCATTCTCACTTCCTGTCTTGATGCCCAATTCTCTACCTCATCTCCATCCATCCAACCTTCAAGGTATACATTCTTTTGTAACTACCTATCCATGTAGGATCATGTAGGACAAACCATGGTGAGCTTGTCAGTTTACACACGCATTTCTTTATCATTGCGAAGACTTCACATTGACTCTTGCTAATTCCACAGAATAGATGCGGGAATATCTGTCCAGACAAATACTCCCATACACAGCCTCCTCTCTAAGAGGGCCCCTTCTTTTCAGTCCCACTGACCATCAAAGTTATTTAAGCGAATAATTGCACTCGTCAATTTAATGCATTATTTGTAGTGATTTAACTATTGGCATCCTATCCATTGTTTTGTGGGATCCGGTTTGTTCAGGAGTTACTATATTTTTATTTTCATTTGTACCCTCAAATGCAGCAAAATCTGTACTTGCGGGCACATCCACAAGCTCACAAACACGCACACTATGGGGGCAATCTGGAGTCACGAGTTCAAATCATTTGATTTCATCATAATTTGCCATTGGCTCCCTGCTAGACCAATCCCTCCTTATTTATAGTCTTCGTTTAAATATAAAGTGGCAGGAAAAGTATAATTTGCGCTGCCGAAAAGCGCAGAACGCGGAGTGTAAGTGTGCCGTTATAAGTGTTAATGGCATGCAATTACGAAATTAAGCCAGGGAGTCTCCGCAGCAGCCCAGAAACCACTGACAGAAACAGTAAACTCAATATTAAACAGACACCAGCGGTTCTGCTGCTTATATTTTCCATGAAATTTGCCTTAAAAAACTGCACTCTGTATCCACTTTCAAAGGCTGTAAGACTTTTCCCAGCTAATGAGAAAGAAAAGTGTTAAAACTCCACTCAAAACCGCAGGAAGTGAGTGGGGGGGGTCCATTCTCCCACATTCCTTGCACACAACTCAACGCACTATTTGTCTATATCCCGGCAGTTGGTAACCATAGCAACTCCAGGAAAGTGTCCTGGCTGGCTTAACTTTGTTTCAATCCACACACCACCCACCATACACACACACTCACACTTTTAAAAAATTCATCATGTGTAGGAGACAAACATTCTCTTCGTGTCGTTTATGTGATTTTGTCCACAGTGTGGTTCTGCATCCTCGCCTTCCACAATCAGGCTTTCGTACCCACAGCACATTCAAACAAACCATATCTTTAACAGTCTTCGATCCCGGGACGTTCCTCTAGCAGGCATCCTCTGTTTCCACAGAAGCCCTACCCCAGGCAGGTGGGGGAGGAACACCCAGAATGGTGAGGTGGAGGGGTGGTGAATTTCGGTTATTTAAATTTTTTTTGCAAGTGCCTTTTGGCTGTTATGTTTACCCCTTATCACTGATCAGAATACGAGTGCATCGTCCTCTCAGATCGCTTAACCGCGCATTAATCCTGAATCCGCACTTGTCCGCTGGCGTTCCCCGTTCAGAAAGCTCCTGATTAATTGACTTCCTCCTAATATGACACATTGTTCCCGTAATGAGGTGTCCCTCTCCCTCATTCTGCCGCTGTTCCGATGGGTGAATATCCCTTAATTAACTGGAATTCCATCTTCAACACTCAAATAAGCGCTTAACTCATGCCTAATAGCGGATTTTCCCACAGCACTTTCAGCGAGTCGCTCATGTGAGAGGAGTTAATTTGTTTCTAATGCTTGGTTAATGGTGGATCCGTGCAGGAAGAATGAAACGCCGTCTTTTCCGATTCCTCTTTCCACGATTGCCTGTGCTTTTTTGCCCACCGGTTCCTGCCCATAGGCCAACAAGCACAAATCAGGAAGAGAACCCCCACAGACGGACCGTGCCAGGCTGTGTGGTACGCACTAGTGTTGGAGAGAGAGTTTGGGCTTCATCAGGCCTGTGGTATCCCTTCATACACCTCCTCCTACATTAATGTGGCTTAGACATTGGTGACTGTTCTGGGCATCAGAAACCATGTTGCTTTTGCCTCTCATTACATCACCCCCCCCCAACCACCCCCCAAGGCATGCAGGAAAATCAGCACCTTGTTGGTTATTGACATCCTTCCACACACATACATACACATACAGCACTTTTACATATAAATCTGTAGAACTTCCAGACCCCTTGATAAAATACCCTGTGCAATTTAATTAAAAATTGTACATATTCACGGGCCTCTGTCAGGTAGTGACCCCCAAAATCTGCCAGGGTACCTATGCCCCCACTGTGCCTCTGCACATAGGCTGGTAATGTAGCCCCCCTGACAGGTAATAAAGGTGCACCTCTCCAGTCACATGGTGTATCTGAGGGTGTTTTCACTGTTTCACTGACTGTGAGGAGTCGCTGACTCTGCCGGAGGTGAAGTGTCAGGGATTCACGGTTCACTAATGGGGGTGTGGTGCTGTCGCCTGCCACACTCACAGACCACACAGAAGCAGTTACAAGGCTGAGTGACAATCTGCTGGCTTATCGGGCCAGGAGGGGGTCCAGGGGGTTGGGGTGCGGAGGGGGGAGTAGACTCTCGCCCGGGAGGGTTACAGGACGATCCCGAAAATAGCAGCAGGCATCAAATGTGTCCCTGCTGATCAGTCCCATTCCGCCGGACAGCATCCCTGTGTCTTCTGATAGCGTTATCTTCACCAGACACGTCCTTCTCAATTTGTTGAGCAGCACCCCTCCCCCGCCTCTGCTGCTCCAGCCACACCCCCTATTCCCATGACCCTCCATCCACCTCCTGGCACCCAGGGCCCACCCCATGAAAGCCATCTTACAGTACCATCCCCGGGGGCGCTGCTATCACCCTCCCCCCACTCACCTCTAACCACCTCCAAACACTTCTGAGGTGCCAGTCGGCGACATCAAGAAGGAGGAATGTAGGGGGTGTGAATGGAAAAGTGACACATTTATGGACATTATTACACTATATCCCTGCAATGTGGTTAAATAAAGCAAAGAAATTAGGCCATTGTCATGTTTTTCTAACATAATTTGGCAAACAAAAGCATCCATTCATCTATCTGTCTATCAGTCCATGCATCCACATGCCATATGTTGGATAAGACCATCCTCCATGTGTGGTTAAGGTTGGGTCAGACATCCTCCATAGCTAAGCCGTAAAGCATTAATATGAAGTTCCTTAAATGCCACTACTGGATGGAGTTGAACATTTGTTTCCTGGGTACAGCATGCGACATCTATACAGAGGTAGCTTCTCCTTGTAGGAACTAGTTGTAGCCTGCATTCCCATTTGGAAGTAAAGTTCTGAAAAAGAAACAAGAAAGATGTCTCACGTGGAGCATTGCATTCTGGGAGAAGAACAATATAGGCAAGTAGGGTGGCCTCTGCATGGACTTCAGATTGGAACTTTCCCTGATTTAATTTGCTTCAGACCTGTTTCTCTGAGAAACCAACATATACACCCCATAATAGTAGCACCTTCACCCCAAACCATCCTGCTCTTTAGGGTACCTTGAGCAACATTCACAGTTGATGCTCATTAAGTTCTAAGGGCAGAAGCTGTTCGCAAAAAGTCAACCTGCCATGCTCAAACATTACATTACTACGTGTTCCGGTATGTTCTAGTAAAGTGAGAAGAAAGCCTGGAGAGCAGCGCGTTCATGCTGGAGGTCTTCATTCTGCTCCTCTTGGGGGTAACCAGGATGTCTTTCATATTGTTTTTGACAGGAGTGAAAGTGAAATGAAAATTTTATGAGCTATGAACATCACTGTAAGCCCCATCCCTGAAAGACTAAAGTTACGATGGTCTGTGGAAGAAATGCTTAAAAAAAACCTAGGTGGATCAAATGGGACTGAGACAGTATGGCAAACCATGGAGAGATGCATCCCGATGTCAGTGTCGCTGAAAAGGCCATTTAGTGTTTGTCCGCCACATCCACAGCATGCTAACAGAGCTCTCCAGCAAATCAAGCAATGGGAGAGAAGTGTACGGCTTTCCTCCTTCCTGCCAGCTTGTGTTTGAGTGTTGCACTCGAATGAACATCTTCCCTCCTCCCCATCCGCTATTTGGTCCGTTCCACCCACAATGTGTTCCTCCTAAAGCGACCCATATGCCGAGCAGAAGGTGGGGGTGGTTTCTGCGAGCACTTATTCTGCTAGATTGAGCATCGTGTTAGAGAATCAATTTCCCGTGATTCTGCACAGTGGTCTAACTCTTAACTCGCTGCCTCACTTTCCGTTCACTGCCCCGTCTGCCTGTAGTCGGCACATTTCCCATCCAATTTGTCTCCACAACAAGGAGACAGAGTCACAAAAATAGAGCGACTTTTTTCCCCACACTCCCACCTCACATGCAGTTTCTCTGTTTTCAAGTCTTTGTCTCCCTCCATCAGGGCACGAGAAACAGGAAACACTACAGAAGCCTGGCTGAATGTCAGTGACGTTTGGAAATGTACATGCAGTCATCTCTCCTTCTACAGCCCAGTGTTTCCCAATCCGGTCAGGGACACGCAGACCGTCCATATTTTTGCTCCTCTGAACATCCTACTGCAATAATCAGCAGGGCTTCAGATGACAGGCAAACACCAGCATTTTGGTACTATTACATGAATATTATATGATCTTTTTTGGTGATGTTAATGAGATGCATTTTGTGACACCTAAATTTAGTAATCTGTATGAATCTTTATTTTGGTTAGCGGAGCACATGACATAATTCTATTTTGGTATACTACGGTTTGGTATACCTGAGTGTGATATGACATAATTCTATTTTGGTATACTATGCTTTTTGTATACGTCAGTGTGATATGCACTGTAGCGGAGCACATCACATAATACTGTTCCGGAATATGCCAAATTTATACTGATTACTGTGTTTTGGGCATCATAAAATGCCTCATTAATATTTTAGCCATACTACTCATTTGCTTAACAAATTGTCGGCATAAGTAAATGTCCGTATTGTACCAAAAAGCTGGTGTCAGCCAAATGATTTGCCTGTCATCAGAAGCCCTGGTGGTTATTGCACAAGCACCATATAATATCGACATGATATCACCAAGCCCTATTTTATATATATAATTATCATTACCATAATGAAATAACCCCCTTATATTGCTACATGTCCCTTCGTTTGGTATCTAATAAAAGACATGCGCAAAAAAATGGACACTTTAAAAATCTGTGCACCTTGCATCTTAACAGAAAATACTGGTTTTAATTAACGTCGTGATGTCATACACTGCAGACTATGATTGGTTAAAGTCCTTCCTTTGTTGACACAGGGACGCATTGCCAACAGCTCCTGAAAGCCATCCAGCGAGCTCTGTCACCATAGGTGTCCTTTAATGTTCTGATCTGATGCCGTGGTGCCATTAGTTAAGGTGGAACTTCACTGAAAGTCACCAAAAGACAAAATCAAAAGTTCAAGGATGGAAATTAAGTGGCAGTTTAATTTCTGAGACTTGCTCTGTGATGCGTAAATTTACTTTTGAATATGACATTATTGTGTATTTTTGAAAAGCTGCCTGTGCATTGAAATATTTGCTTTAATGATATGCAGTGTGTGTGTGTGTGTCTGTGTGTGTGTAGTTCACAAAAAAAAAATGTTTCATATATATGTATATATATTTCATATTTTCACAGATGTGTATGTATATATGCAGACATTATGTATTTCTTGTGTTTTCATTTTCAATCTGTCCTTTGCTTCATATCAAGCTGTTTTAATTCAAATCAAATATACAGGTCTTTACCTATAACCGAATTGTTGTCCAATTACAATCACGTTACATAATGAGAGTATCGATTGAAGCTAGATGTAACTTACTCATCTACCAACTTGAGGCCACAATCAGAGATACGGATGTAGACAAGCTGCCACGTCAAGGGAAAGGGAGAGATCACCATCACCACAAAAGCTGCTGGGCAGCCTCCAATGAGAGGGGAATTAAAACACAGGGAAGTGCCAAGCCTTCTTCATTCCTCCTTGAGTTGTTAAACCCTTCAAGCTTACATACACATGTATTCAATCGTTCTGTACACTTATTTATTCTTAATCAACTAATGTGCTACTAATCAGTAATTCCACTAATTCGTACTAAAGTCTTTCATTATGTGATTAATTCTGCCGAGAAGCTGCCAAAGCCGGGAGTTTGCCAAAAACCATCCCGGCCTGGCTGGATAACACACAGAAGATTGTTGTAAGACAGACGTGAGACCCCCACAAACAGCGAGACAAAATGAAAGCTGACTTCTGGATATGTCTGCGACAAACTTGCCCGACGACTCAAATGTGTTCGTGACAACATCATTTTGGTCATCAATCACCCCATGAACAGCACAGAGACTAAAAGTCCCTCGATTTAAATCTCCTAAACACCATCCAAGATCAAAGATAACACTCTTCTGTGAATCAGAACCGAAATATTTGCCTAAAACATATTTTACCATATTGAATAATGCATGGTAATAAAACTATTAAAAGAATCGATCGCTCATGAATGGAATTAATCAATTAAATGCATTATTAAAGAATGCTATTGATTGGAGCAGAGGCAGATAGAGTAAATTGTTTACAACAGCCAAAAATGATGGATCAATGCTGTGTGGAATAATTACATAAATCCCAGAAGGAATCGATCTCTCGCCGCACGGGGCGTGTGTGGGGGGGGGGGGGGGGGGGGGGGGGGGGGGGGGGGGGGGGGGGGGGGGGGGGGGGGGGGGGGGGGGGGG
>JABFEA020000043.1:35801785-35812127 GCA_019775915.2 Cyphomyrus plagiostoma
GCAGACCTGCTTATAAAAGCCAGGATTGGTGGCAGATGAACATGTGGGAAGCTGATCTGTCCCCCACTCCTCCCCTCACCTTTTGGCACCCACCCCTTTGGGGCTGTGTGTCCACAGATTGCCCGTGAAGTGACGCTCCTCTCACACAAGATCAGCTCACGTATGTGTGAAGACAAGGGGGGGGGGGGGGCAGCCGTGGCTGGGTAAGTGGAGTTTCTCAGTTGCCGGTGAGTTTTGCCGCCTGGTAACACGCACAGTGTCCCAGGCTGTACGTCTCACGTGGCTGAACTCCCATAGTCCCTCAGCAGCACTCACGGCCTCACACCTTCCCCAGCAAGGGAGGGGCCCTGCCAGGTGTCACGTGCTGGTATGGAGTTTGGGGGGGGGGGTGAAATGCGGAGGTGTTCCTGTCCTACATGTAAATTCGTGAATTTTCAGGAAAGGTGCATGTGGCTTGTAATGAGACAGTTTAAACTATTTTACAATGAGGCGGGAGAGTGAAGTAGAGAGAGAACGAGTGAGAGAGGCAGGGATGAGTAATGACCCTCCATGTCACCTGCTGCAGCATCGCTTGAAAGAAAATTATGTTCCCGCTTCTCTATAAATTGTGTGGGTCCTTGTTTTCTGTGACGTGTGACAGTTTTATTCTTGCCAACTTCTAGGGACATTAAACTCGAAGTCAGCGGCAAGTGGCGAGAGGGACAGATTTTGGACTGCATGATGGGGACAGGGGGTGGCTGTGTGGCTCCCAGCTACGGTGAGAGCGGCACTGGGAAAGCCGAAAACTACAGCAACAAGTCTGTTCCATTTTCTGAACATAATTAATATTACGATTGATTTTATTGATTCTAGGGGGGATTTATGTTGAGTACAGCAGCAGGAACGTAGTGCACATACTAACATAGGAATGATCAGCAGTAGCATTTAGCACATCATAATGGAATAAGCTGGTGGCTAAATGTGCTCCAGGATAATGCCCCCTGAAGCAGATGGGCCGAATTGTTCATCATATTGTCCAATTGTGCCGACATCCTCTTCTCTGCTGCTGTCTCCAGTGGGTCCAGGATCAGTCCCGTGAAAGAGCTAGCTTTCCAGAAGGGTTTGTTCAGGTATTTGACAACACATTGATGGCCTTTCCTCAGGAGGCCATGACGTAGAACAGCACGCTGGTCATTATGGACTGATAAAACATACACAGCAGTTTGCCACACACATCAAAAGACCAGAACCTTCTCAGAAAGTAGAGTCTGCTCTGGCCTTTCTTGTACAATGTCACTGTGTTGCCCATCCAGGCCAGTCTGCTATGCAGGTGGCTCCCTGTTACACTGGAAGTTGACCACCAGCTCCTTTGTCTTGCTAATGTTGAGTTGCAGGTTGTTCTCCGTGCACCACAAGACAAAGTCCTCTACTAGTCCTATACTCTGACTCATCTACATTACGCCATTGCTATCCTACAATGGAGAAGTTGTTATAGATGTAGAAGCCAAGAGCTGGTGTTGTACTGTAAGTCCAATGTATAGAAGGTAAACAGGAAAGGGGACAGGAGAGTACCCTAAGGTGCCTTGGTGTTGCTCACAACAAACTCTGACTCACATTCCCAGAGCTTCACAAACTGCCATGCTACTTAGGTAGTCCATGATCCAGGAGACTGTGAGGGCATGAAGCTGCATTGTTGGGCTTGTTCCCCAATCAGAGAGGCTTGATGGGAAACTGCAAGGGGTCTGTTACCAGTGGTCAAAGTTGTTCCCTCCTCTCAAAGACCTTCATGAACTGGTATGAACTGAGCACCTTTCATAGGGTCTGTGCCTTAAATCCTTAGTAGCTTGTGTCTTGAACGCAAGTAACAGCTCTAATTATCATCAAGAATTAAATGCAAGTGGTACTTCCATTACCCTCAACTATTTACAAAGTAGATAGCCTCACCTGGAAAGCAGAAGTTGGATTGGGAGTGCCCAAAGATCCGCTCACTCTGTCGGCCAGATGTGAGAACAGGCATACCCTACGAAGGGGACCAGCATCAGCAGGCCCTGCAGAAGGGACCGGTGTCGGCAGGCCCTGCAGAGGGGACCGGTGTCGGTAAGCCCTGTGAAGGGGACCACTGTTGGCAGGCCCTGTGGAGGGAACCAGCATCTACAGGCCTAGCAGCAGGGACTGGCGTCGGCAGGCTCTGCGAAGGAGACCGGCGTCGGCAGGCCATGTGGTGTGGATTGGCATCAGCAAGCTATGCAGAGGGGACCAGCGTTGGCAGGTTCTGTGAAGGAAACTGACATGAGCAGGGTCTGCAAAGGGGAAAAGCATCATCAGGCCTTGTACGGAGGACCAGCATCAGCAGGCGTGAACATTTACTCTGCCTCGCTGGCGTTTGTGTTTCTGTGCATGCGCTGTGGGGGTGGAGGCATTAATCTCCGCACAAGGAAACTCAGTGTGATTGATGCTCTGATCAAATACACTGTGGCTCCCTGCTTAAAACCATTTCCAGTGGAACCCACGTCCCTGATCCGGTCCAGTCAAGCCCGGGCCCGACCCATACCCACTGCATATCCCCCGACAGCACGTTTGCTTCCATGTGGGAGCCCATCAATCATGTGTGTGAGCCACACATACCTTTTATTTGCCCTCAGTGTTTTTTTTTAATTATTTGAAATCATTAAAAAATGACCTCTCTTTCAACATGACGAATAACTGGGTTCTGAATTGTGTTTTTCTGTGTTCACTACATGGGGTCTTCAGATATGTTACTTCAGACTTCCTTCTATTAATAAATCAGGGTGCCTGGAGCCTGTCCCATGCAGCACAGGACACAAAGTGGGGACGCCCTGGATGGAATGCCAGTCCACTGAAATGCAAGTAGTTTGACTGCAGGAGGACACCTACCCAAGCGTGAGGACAACCGGAGTCACAAGCACCAGAGACCGGAAGCAGGAGCAGGACTCAAACCGACAACCTGCCGGGGTGAGGAAACACTACTCAGTTTCTATAGTGATCATCTAAGCTCTGTATCACTAAACATAGTGGTGCTTGTTTGTTTCACTGCTTCTATATGCTGCCTGTTAAAACAATCTGCTGCTTTTTTAACTGGGATCCACTGGGAATCGACTGGGCTCCACTGAAAAATAACATTCTCTGGGCGATCTGAGAATTCCAGATGAACCATTCACGAGCCCCGGACAGTAACCAGTTCTTCGGCTCATTCAGCTGCCAGTCAGCTGATCCGCTCCTGACTCCTTTTCGAAATGCTTTCCTCAGTGCTGGAAAACATTTAATCTCATTCATTTATGTGAGGGAGTCCACAGCATCCCAACATTTATAACAGACCCTCTGACCCCATGGGGGGATGCTGTGCGTTACGTGAGTTTCATCAGGTACGCTGTGCTGGGCCACATCCACGCGAAGCACCAGAGCCAAAACCGAGACTGAGGATGAATAGAAAATAAAAGGGAATCTCTGCCTGGGATCAGCTGTGGCTTTGGGGAGCATGTCTCACCATCTTAAAATATGCAGATTAGACTTCTGGGCCCCAAGAAAGAAAAAAGAGTAGTTACTATGGCAACACCGGACAACAGCCACACAAAACATCCAGCTGGTGGACAAGTCATTCTGGGAGAGGCGAGCAGCGGGACACTGCATCCTTTGCTTTTTTGTGAAAGGCAGAAAGAAGAAACCACAAAGGTGGGAGTGAAATTCTCCGAAACTCATTCATTTTCGCACTGTACACTGGGGTGCACAACACCGTTACATTTCTCAGTGTTCCCATCCGGACATTTCACAGCCAAGCATTTGGCCCTGGGACAATTCACCATACGCTGTAGCCCAGAATCCACCCCCCCCATCCCCAACTACCCTCAGCCCTCCGACTCACTTCACATGAAAATCCTACACAGCAATCTAGGAAAAATTACAATAAACACCTTCACCCTCAAAAAAAGAAAAAATTGTTGGTTGGGATACTTGGTTAGAATGTCTGCATCTACATCATCATTTCTGACACTGAATGACTTCTGTTAGTAAGCAACTGAATTATGATTATATTTTGGAATAATCCATGCACAGGATTTAGAAGCAAGGGAGATGCAATGAGATATGCAGTATTTTACGATGATATTATCGGTCTATATGAGTTTTCATGCTGCTGTATGAATTTGCAAGTGATTTAGGGAAGGAACTAGTCAGAAAATACACAGTGTACTATATGCAGTGAAGCAAAATTCTTAGAGAGAGGTGTTAAGAAAATCAATTAAAATGTTCAGGATTCGGGCCAAAAGAAGCCAAACCATTCCATGTCCCCATGAAATTCAGTAGCACAGGGTATTTTGTCGCTAACTGGGTAGCTAGCATCAGTTCCACAAGAAAAAGAACTGCTGTAAATAACTGTATGTCAAGGAATGCAGCCAGAGGTATTTCTCCTGATTTCTTACACTCTGTGTTTTGTGCCCCCTAATCAAGCGGTGCCCTTGGCAATTGCCTATGTCACCTATAGCATGTACTGTTAACTTAGTGTATCTGCCCCAGGTTTAAGGCTTAGCACAACATGCTAACAGAATCAGAAGTCAAAATTGAGGGCTAAGCATAACCTTGATTCCAGTGTTATCTGGGGGTTCAGAATCCAGAAGATGAATAAAACAGATACTGTCAGTTTACAGACATGCAAGTTCTGTCCTGTTGATCATATTAAAGTTATTGCTCATGTGTTTAAGGAATAAAATACAATTGTGAATAAAACTCTTGTTCAGATTAGACTCACAGACTTTGTCTTCTGTTATTTCATTTCTACAGTACTATTTTTGTTTATTTTTACTGTGAAACTAGCCATTTCCTAATAATGATAAAACTGCCTTTAACTGCCTCTCATCAATGTTGTGATACTGCCAGTATCAGAAATGAAAAAGCTTCATTTTTGCATAACAGCAAAATCAGTTATTGCAGAACATGGCTGACCCATGTGACCCATGCACAATGGCTCCGTGGGTCTCAGTCGCAGAGGTTCTGAGGGCCAGGTCTCAATCACAGAGTCTGTGAGGGCCAGGTCTCATTCACAGTGGTTCTGAGGGTTGGGACTCAGTAACAATGGTTCTGAGGGCTGGGTCTCAGTGACAGTTGTTCTGGGGGCCGGGTCTCCGTCACAATGGTTCTGAGAGTCGGTCGAAGTCGCAGTAGCCCCAAGGGTCAGGTCTTAGTCACAGTGATTATGAGGGTCAGGGGCCTGTTCTACAAAGCGGGGTTACTGGCTTATCGGGGTAACTTGTCGGATTTAAGATACCACAGTTTGGTATCTTAAATGGACTTCATATTCCTTCACTTATATCACTTATATGCCCAGACTACCTTGAATCTGACAAGTTACCCTGAAAAGCCAGTAACCCCTCTTCGTAGTACAGGCCACAGGTCTCAGGCAGAGTAGTTCCGAGGGTCAAATCTCAGTGACAGTGGCCCAGAGTCGGGTCTCAGTCATAGTGGGTCTGGGGGTTGTGTCTAAGTCACAATAGCTCTGAGGGCCAGGTCTCACTAGGTTTGAATCTGAGTTTCAGCCTAATAGCTTTATCTGTCGATTGGGCCTCCATTGATGCCTTGATCAGGCTACTTAAACGCTGCATGTAACTGATCTCCAGATTCACCAGGAATCCCAGGATGCAAGGGTTTATCAATCCTTGTCAGAGGGAATGGAGAGCCAATGCCAGGATTCAAAGTAATGTGGGCATGAGGATGGTTGTGGGACCAAAAGACCTTGGGGGCTGGAGAAAAACAATCTAACAACTTTTAAAAAGATCAAATGAAAAATCATTACACCCAACTATTAAGAGGGGTCCCCTGCATTGTCCAGGGAACATTCCAGAAGGGCTCCACCAAATCCGGCGGGAAGGCAGTGTGTGTGTAGGTCACACAAAGTACAGAGCATGTCTCTATTGGTACAGAGCTGCACCCTAGCTGTGTCACAAACTGACAATTTTCCATATTAAAATATGCAAGTTGTACCCAAGCTGTAACCACACTGATATGGGGTGAATGCGTGATCAGGAGATGACCAGGAACTGGTGTTCTGAGCATGAATTATTTGAAGGAATAAGCATATATTCAATATGTTAGTCATTGTCGTTAGTATCACACATCGCAACATATTGATGCATTCATTATAACTAGGAACATGAAGGCTTCCAACTTCCCATGTAAAAAAAAGTACTATAGAACAGTTCAACGAAATGGATTCGTAATGCAAATTTACGCAAGCCAATGCTAATTTCGCTAGCATTTGACACTAATATGAGATGGCAATTTTCACAGACTTGCTAGCGGAAATTAGCACATGGTTTAAAAAATAAATGCACATAGTAAATGATGTATATCGTGTGAACAGTATACAAGCATCTTTTCAGTTTTATGTCACTGTCACCCTCCAAACCCAGCAATGCCTTTACCAAGCCGACCCTTCTGCAGCAGACAACCGGGGTCCATTTACATGACTTAAATTCATTTTCCAACCTGTGACCAAGCCGTACCACTAAGAAACATAGTCTCTCTTGGTGGTGTGGTTCAGGCATGGGTCACTTCCTGTATGCCAGAGGAAGAGCGCCAATGTTGTTGCTGCCTTCATAACCAAACCACTGTCTGCACTAGGATTACCATATTTGGTAAGACGAAAAAGAGGACTTGTCCAGTTAAACCCGGATGCATGGTTACTCTGGTCTGCCTTCCAAAGTAGGCCCCAATGAGGAGCTGACCTTATCTATCTCCATACCTCAGTAAAAGGAGCTTATGGGTGACCTCCCTTTAGCTATCTTGCACGCAAAATCTAGGTGCCACACAAGCAGACGAATATTGTTTCATTTATTCTGATGGACAATAGAAAAACAAGCGTATCTCTAAAAAGAAGCTGCAGACGTTTAAAACCAGGCTGGTTTCCTCAGCAACAATAAACTAGTGTTTCTGAGATTTTTGCCTCTAATGTGTCGAAATGGGTAATGAATGTGTCGCTGTGTCATGCTGATGATACGAATCCAGAAAACGAGAGTAATGCAACACAGTTCCTAACAAAAGGGGAAATGCATCCAAAAATAATCCCCCAAAGGGACTGGGCTGGAAGCAATATTTTCAGGAGAAAATATTTTGTGCTTCTCCGTCGTTCACTCACAGAAGCAGCATCATTTTCCACTCAACCGTCACCACAGCTCACTGAAAATGGTGCTCGTCTAAAATTTTTGGAGACTCTGTTCGTCATTCTGAAGCCACCCAGCTGTCCCCCTTTCATCCCAAAGGCCCTCATGACAAACAAGGGCCAGCTGGGAACCACGGAAGCCACCCTGGTCTCTCGCTAATCTCAGAATGAACCGATTGGCTCAAATAGCCAATAGCGCTAAAGCTCGCTATCATTTCCTTCCTTGCTGGCCTAGTCGAGGGCTAGCCAGGCAGCTCAAAGAGAATCCATCCAACAAACAAGTGAGAAAGTACCTGGGAATAGCAACATTTCTAAAACTCTGAAAGAAGAAAATAGCTAACAATAGGAATGCAACACACGCAGCTGAATTCTGCGCAATCGGGAGACGACAAAGGGAACACCTGCCTCAGAGTTGTACTTCTGCATGTGGTGGATATCTTCCCCATAAGCCCCTTCTCCATGATGTGCAGGCACTGAATCTGCAACGGCGAGATAAAGGGCCCTTCATTGTTATGACGGCCATCTTGGTTATTTTAATTTTTTCGCCCCTTCAACATAATTGTCCTGATCATATGTTTGCTTTTCTGTCTCCTCGGAAACACAGTACTATCTCTCGATAACACCCAGGTTGCCAGAACAAACGTCCTTCCATCGAAAAAAATAATACATCAAATAATTTTACACGATGTGGAGACAGTAACCGCAGGTTGAAAATGGTTATTCATCCCATGCATGAAAAATGCAGAAACTAACTAAATATAGCTCAAATTCTATAATAAATATATTTATTTTGTTTACTGCCTTGGTGTATTTTTAACATGAAATTCTGCTCTTCTTGAAAATAAAAGCAACATTAATTAAACATTCTCTCTCTTCCTGCAGTCACACATCCATCCCTCTGCCTTCCCTGGAGGGGGGTGGATGTTTAAGCTTCCCTCTTTCCTACCTTTCAGGGTCCCTGTTTTTTAAGCCCTGGTCATTGCTCAAGATGAACTGTAAGGACCCCCACCCCCCCATGAAAGGATCCAGACAAAGTTCTTCTCCACGACAACGGGTGTCTCAGAAAGACGACCCTGCAGCATGGCAGCCCAGATCCTGCTCAGTGAGGGAGGTAGGCAGACCTGCACGTCCACTCTCTTACTACCTTCCATCCTCCTATGTGCACTCCTCCTACCCGCAATCCTCCTGCTCGCACTCCCCCTACCCACACTCCCCCTACCCGCAATCCTCCTGTCCGCACTCCTCCTACCCATACTCCCCCTGCCAACACTCCTCCTACCCATGCTCGCCCTCCCCGCACTCCTCCTACTTGCACTCCTCCTACCCGCACTCCTCCTACCCACACTACCCCTGCCCACACTCCCCCTACCCGCAATCCTCCTGCCCGCACTCCTCCTACCCACACTCCCCCTGCCCACACTCCCCCTGCCCACACTCCCCCTACCCGCAATCCTCCTGCCCGCACTCCTCCTACCCATACTCCTCCTGCCCACACTCCTCCTACCTATGCTCCCCCTACCCGCACTCCTCCTGCCCGCACTCCCCCTGCCCACACTCCCCCTGCCCGCACTCCTCCTACCCACACTCCTCCTACCCATGCTCACCCTCCCCGCACTCCTACCCACACTCCTCCCACCCGCACTCCTCCTGCCCACACTTCTCCTGCTTACATTCCTCCTGACGACACTCTGCTTGCCCTCGTTCCTCCTACTAGTGCTCCCCTTGCCCGCAATCTGCCTGCCATGCTCTGCTTATTTCACTTCTCCTGCCCACTGCCCCCTGCTCGCACTCCACCTGTGAGCACTCCACCTGTGAGCACTCCACCTGTGAGCACTCCACCTGTTCATGTTTCACCTGTACGCACTCCGGCAGCCCACACACAGCCAGCGTTCACTCCGCCTCCTTGAGCTCTAGGCGGTTGGGCCTAACTGGAAGATTTATGAGTCCTGTAGCATGAGTGGAAGTGTGGTATCGATAACTCGCAGCGAGCAGCTTAGCAGTGCTGAGGCAGTAATTAGAGTGCAAACCCACAGGCTTTCCAGTGGCCTCATGCCCCCTTTCTCTGCGTGGCTCCCTGCTCCCACCACACCTTTACCTAGCACTCTTCTGCTTTTATTTGGCTGAACACCATAAGAAAACTCACCATGAAGTTCACACTATGGGGAATGTCACTAATGGCCGTGATGAGCAGGAAGAAATTCCATGCAGTGATGGTCATTTTGGTCAGAACACCGGAGGCTCAGCTGCCAACCTCACAACTGCTGGTATCAGTTTTTAGAAGAGTCCTGTGTGGTGACATTAGAAACAATTTGACCTGACATAAGCCGTGACTGCATATTACACAGCAGCAAACAATCTCTGGCTATATTTACATTATCACATCCAAAGTTCGTTCTGCCCTGCCCTGTACTCTGGCTTCCTTTCTTAAAGTTCTTAATAACACTTTGATAACCAGCTTAATGACATCAACCTTTATAAATGGACACTGAAGTTGCATAAAGAACATGACACATCATTCAGGCCCATGGAGGTGGGTGGGGGTGTGTTCACCATCGATGGTCTGGGGGCCGCACAGCAAGTTCACCTGGACTTGGTGATATCATCCAGGACAGGAAAACGCTCCAACAGAAGCCCCCCAGAGATGGAGACTGGAAACACACGTCATTAGAAAAAGCAGGTTTATGTCCAGAAGCACTATAGCCCAGATGGGACAAGGAGGGAGAGTGCGGGGGGGTCTCTGGGCCGGGGGCTGCGGGCCGCAGCTCGTGCCAGCGTTTCTAGGGAGCGGATTCAGGGGGCGGGGGGGCGTTTGAGGGGCCTGGACCCCGGCCCAGTCTCTCCAGACGCAGCTCAGCGATGGGAAGGTCTATTGTTTACTTTGGCAACTCGGTGGGATAATTTTCTTCAATGCCCAGAGAGAAGGGAGAGGGGAAAAAAGCAGAAATTTGGAGCAAGGAAGCAAGTCTTTTGACCCGGGGTGGGGGGGTGTGGAAGGGCTGGACTGGTTTTGTGACCCCCACGCAGCCCTCACCCCCCGCAGGACAGCGGGTTTGGCGTATCCCATCCCCCTGTGGCTTTGCGATGGTTTCCCCACAGATCCTGCTGTGAGCCGCTGAAAACAGCAGCCCTGCGAAAAGGCTGCCTTTGGCCCGCATGAGAAACAAATCCAAACCCTTTTTGTTCCAGAGGAATTCT
>JABFEA020000043.1:35840158-35851080 GCA_019775915.2 Cyphomyrus plagiostoma
ACAGCATGCGGCACATGAGAGGTCCACCATTGGTGTGTGGGTTAGGGAGGGAGAAGCCATGGGCCATGGACAGCATGCGGCACATGAGAGGTCCACCATTGGTGTGTGGGTTAGGGAGGGAGAAGCCATGGGCCATGGACAGCATGTGGCACGTGAACAAAGGGTATCATGTCTGGTGCAAATCTGCAGAAGGGCTACGGTGGCAGAAATGGCAGATGGGACTAAGGTGTCATGAAACACAGGGCCCATGAAACAAGGAGCAGGTGAGCATCAGAACTGGGCATTACAGCAGAGGAAGAACGTCCCCAGGTCTGGTGAATCCTGTTATGTGCTGTGTTATGGCCGGTTACGTGTTGAGCATCTGTGGGACCAACCATAAGATCAAGAACTCAGATCCACAGCTATGTTTCGGAAATGCTCTGACCCAGTTGTCTGGTCCTACTGATCTTTATCCCGGGGCCATTTCTTCTGCACTCAGCTATGAGAACCAAATGTTAGCTTACCGTCTAATATATCCCAGACATTGGCACGCACTGCTATTAAAAGTCAACATATCACTTCACAAGAGGGTGGTTTTTGACCATTGGTGTATGTACTTGCTATAAAGTAAAAAAAACTCAGAACTAATAATCTGCCATCAGAACCATCAGATCAATCTGCGATGCGATTTATATTCCCAATCATTATCAATGGGTCTGATTAGCTGATTTATAAGATGGAACTGAAATTGGGAAAATACAACCAGCATCAAGTCATAGCAAATTCATTTACTGGTAAAACCAGGTCATGTGACAAGTAATTTAATTTTATGAATTAAGCAAGTAATCATAATAATAATAATAATAATAATAATAACAATAATTGTGATCCACAAACTGATCAGCCAGTCACAAGGCTGTCAAGTATGATACTGAATGGCACAGATGTACTGAATCGGTACATAAAAGGCTGCATCTCGCCATACTGAGCGGTGGTCTGAGAGAGTCCCGCATCTCCGATGTCACAGCTAAAGGCACACAGGGATCAGAGGACACCAGCAAGCCATTGACCCAGTGACAGGCATGACACCGGACACCAGTGCCGAGCGCGGAAGGTGCTCCTTTCCCGAGACGCCAAAGGTGGCGCTCCTGAGCCCCACCACACAGGCGGCGCTACTGAGCCCCACCACACAGGCGGCGCTACCGAGCCCCACCACACAGGCGGCGCTACCGAGCCCCACCACACAGGCGCTACTGAGCCCCACCACACAGGCGGCGCTACCGAGCCCCACCACACAGGCGCTACCGAGCCCCACCACACAGGCGCTACTGAGCCCCACCACACAGGCTACTGAGCCCCACCACACAGGCGGCGCTACTGAGCCCCACCACACAGGCGCTACTGAGCCCCACCACACAGGCCACTACGCCTTTTCTGAGAAAATAAGAAGGAGTTGAGAAGAGTCTCCTAATGGGGAGTGAGGAGCAGTTTGAAAAGTCCCCCCTCCTTTAGAAAAGCAGTATTCTTTTTTTTTTTGGGGGGGGGGGGTGTTTTGTCTTTTTCAATTTTACTGATTTACATTTGGATAGCACCGCTATCAAAGTGACCATTGTCCCAACTGACCTATGAAAATTTCAGAGGATACCAGGGCCCTTGCCCCTATGGCAGCCCCCACCAGCGTGCATCCTCCAGCACTCCACGGGGGGGGGGGAGTGTCTTCTGACATTTGGAAGGCTGGACCATTTACACACCAATTGTTTTTCTTTTTCTCTGGAAGCCAGGCAGGACAGAGAGACCCCCCCTTTACTCATCCCAAACTCCTCCCCTCCTTTTCTTCCTCTCCTTGCTGAAAGGGGCACTGAATAGGGAGCCCATTTTAGGGCCGCATGAATGCCGGAGCTGTCAGCGCCCAAAGGCTGTGAGGACCCAGTCGCATGTGCTGTATATTAACATATGAAGAAGGGCCCCTCCCTCTGTGCCCCCCACCACCGCCCAAGCCCGCCCCTCCAGGTTTGCAAACACTTCAATTCCCCACACCCATCCCTCCCAATGGATGCCGGCAAGCACCAGGAGTCGCCCGCAAAGAATGCTGGGAGATCTAAGTGCCACCAGTGTTCTGATTCTGACTCGGTGTCGTCTGAAGCAGGGTCTGCGAGGCCCAGCTCAGAACTGGGGCCCCGGCAAGTGCGTGGCTTAAGCCGGCAGGATAAGACACCCAGCACGTCCCGATCCTGCAGGAGGGGGAGGGGGTCTGTGTTTTTCAGAACAGGAAAAGGTTGGAGTGAGAGGTGGGGGGGTTAGGAGCAAAGGAAAACCTGGAGAAAGCAGAATTAGTCCCACAATGGCAATAAAAACAAGACATCCACCGGAATAAAAATAGGAACTTGCTGTGACTTCCAAATACAAAAACCATCATGGTGTAGTCAGGCCAATTGGAAAAACAAGTCAAGAAATGCAAGGAGTCAGCCAAGGAAAACGTACCTTCACCTCGCCTGTGCTGGAACCTGCACTGGGACCTGCACTGGGACGGGCGCTGGGCCCGCATTTCCTGTCAGACTCCCCCTCTCTGAGACAGTGCGTCACACGCTGGGCTCTGGGGCTCCGGTGCCGCTTAACCCCTGCGGTGCTGCCGGGCCCATCCAGCGTCCGCGTGACAGACAGCTGACATGGGCTGACAAGGACCCGGCCTTGCTGATGCAGCACATTGACAACCAAGTTTTTTCCAGTGAAGCAGAGAGAAACAGAAAGGAGCGTAGAAAATGGGCATCAGAGATCCCTGTAAGATCCCCATAAATGATGAATCCCCATAATGCCCCCAAACATTATTAAGCCACGCTAAATATCAGGCAGATAGAGAGCCTTAAATAGAGCCATCCAATAGCGATCCAAGCCAGAAAGAGAGAGAAAGCAGGCGGTTTGTTGGTTGGAGTGGGGGGGGCTGCCGTTATGGTCTGTACCTTGCGGTCTCCCCCAGGACACGGACCCACACACTTCCTCCCCCATCCTCTCCGATAGACAGGAGGCCTGAAATAGCTTAGTCCGAAGCTGCAGGACAGATTGCCCCCCCCCCATAGAAAGGCCAAGTGCATGCAGGGCTTGCCGACTGGCGGAATCGCCTGAAGTAAACCAGTGGGGCTTGGATACAGTTCGAATCCACAGACAAGGCTCCGCCATCAAACCCCCAAATAATTGTTCCAGAAATACAAATAAGCATTGCGTTAGCTAGCTAAATAATCAGCCATGACTGTGAGAAACCCAAACAGCTGTGCCGAAGAGATGATTTTTACTAAGCGAGTAATATTGACCTTGTTTCTCTACACACGGTTCCTCATAGATTATACATCCATTTGCCACAGCGTGATGGTCATCGAAGAATAGGGGAACCACCCCGCTTTGGTGTTAGCCTGGACCTGCTAACAAGTGCACACACACATCCTTCACGGCCTTGGGAAAGAAAAATAAAATAAAATAAAATAAAATAATGAAAGCAAGCATAAGAGCATTTTAATCTTCTGTCCACTGACTGCACTGGATTTTCAACTATTACCAAAGGTGTTGATGTGGACAAAACAGGGTGCTGAATCCAATGCCTTCCCACTGCCCTCAGATGTGGTCGCTTGCGGTTACATCTGTTGACCGCTCCTCACCGCCAGATGATGGATTATTCCGCTAGTGGCCCTGGGAACGCGAGGGAGAGAGGGGAAGGTGGGCTTTTACGACCACTCTGTCGGGTTAAACCCGTAACCAAGTATTTAACGATGCCCATAATTGCAAGCAAAAGGAATATATGCAAAGCACTTAATTTTAATAACTTAAAAGCCAAAACATTAAACATTTTGCACGGGGGGGTGGGGGTGGGGGGCTGGTTCAGAAAAAAGTCTAGTGACTGGACCAGTGGGAAGCCAGACAACATAGTGAGTAAAACCCTCACGCCGTGTTTTTGCATGAGTTTTTTGGCCAGGGGTCAGTCTGGTCCCACAGACATTTCGCTCATGCCTCTCCAGCGCGCAGGACCCTGTGACACAAACTAGGCTGCAATGGCAGTCCCACGTTAAAACTGGGCAAATAACGTGGCCGACCGACAGCCGGTCGGGTTGTCATGCTGAGATGGGACAAGATTAAATTATTTTTGCTTGCATCATCTCCACGGGTTGCATGTGAACCAACTGGCATCTCGGGACCAGTGGGCAGTCCATTGGGGTGCTTGTACAACAGCCTTCCTTGATACAACGAAGAATATCAAGTCCAGAACACTCTGGGCCATGGTGCCCTCTCTTTCATGGCCAGGATGCTTTTAGAATTAGGAGGTGTGGAGGATGGAGCAGGTGATGTCATTCAGAGCCTTAGGGTGATCGAATCCTCTTTCACAATCTTAGAAGTGCTCCTGCAAGCCGATGCTGAGAGTGATGAGGGGAAAAGAGAAACGCAGAGGACTTAGGGAGAGGAAAAACAGAGAAGGCTCCATCCACTTGTGAGTTCCTTGTGTGAAAGAATCCTTCAGGTGAGTTGGGGGCGGCTCAAAAGCATGCTGATCTGGTTACATGTGACCTTCATGCCGAAATACCCTGGCAACCTGCGTTTTAATGTTTCTCATCTGATGATGGCATGATCTCCCTTTTCATACAGCTACCGAAATATGTAAACAAAAATGAAAACATGACTTGGATCCACCAATGGGAGCCAGTGACCCTGCAAATTAAAGTTCGCTTCTAATCTGCAAATCGCTTGCAGAACTTTAACCCCAAGCATAAATAACCTAATATGGAAGTTTTCTTTTCTATTCTTTAAAAAAAAAAATTGACCAATTTCAAATGCTTCCAAAGCTCAATATCAAAGCCTGGAATTTACTTATGTGTTTCATATGCGAGGATTGCAGGATTGTTTTTTTTTGTTGTAAAAATTTATGATGTAGGATTTATGATGTAATCAAAAAACAATGGGCTGTATTTACAGAGATCCAAGTGAGTGATTAGTCGGTGACTCTTAGCTATATGGACAGAGGTAGCTCACAGGTCCTGATTGTATAGTGAGGTGTTCCATATTACTGTAGAAAACTGACACAGACCTGCTCCTAAACACACTTGGGTCCATGTAGTTACCAGCCAGAAGTAAAAAAAATTAACCCTTAATAAACCGGGACTTTGATGGCCTCTGTGGAGGATACTCATTTACCAACCAGCATGGCTCTTGGAGTGATTGTAGCTAGCAGGAAGCATCATGGGAAGATAAACGAAAAGGGAGCAGTAATCACACTTGAGCCTGGCTGTCAGGCTGTACTGCTGTTCTGAGCAAACACCAAGCATTCTTGCTGTAATGTTCGCATTATGGATAGTCGCTAATAGCCCGCTAGGGACAGACGCATGTGCAGCGCTTGCGTGGTTATCAACCCGCTCCCTCAATGGATGGGGGAAGGAATCATCAAATCTAGAAAAATTCTGGGGTGAGCATACCGAGGGGAGGGGGGGCTGTCACCAGGATCTCCGACAGATACCCAACGTGGAGCTCGGAAGACACGCAATGGTGGACTCCATCCTCTCACTCCGCGCCGCCCACACTCTGCCCCCCCCCCCCACCCCCGCCCCCTAAGGAGCAGCAGATTCAGCAAAGCAAATCTGAGGGACTCACCGCAGCAGCAGTCGGCTCTGGTGCTCCACCGACACACTGGATCCAAACCTAGGGCTGGGCTAAAATTATCCCTCCCGTGGAGGGATAGCATTGCAGGAGGCCCCTTCCGCGGCGTCGCCGTGCTCTCTGCCAGCGACACGCTGGGGCTCGCCGCTCAAAAAAACGCCTACGTCCCCCTCAGCCTAGCCGCTCCTGACTAATGACATCACCTCAGCCCTCTTTAGTGGGAGCTGCTTGTTTTTGGGTACACAGCATGTATGAAGACGATTACATGGCAAATGGCCCCTCCTGAGGGGTCATTTTACATACCAGACTCAAAAATAGCCTCAGACGTGCTAAGGTGCTGTGTTATTTTTGACATGCTCGGTGTCTGCTCGGCTCACCGCTAACGTTAGCCTTTTTTAACACCCATGTAGAAACATGAGTCACGTGTGTCTCGGGAACCGCTCTGAGAGATATGTTTCCCAGGAACATCTTTCCAAGGTGCGCAAGTCAAAATATAGGTCTCCTAAGAGCAGAAAACACTCTGGGAATAAGGCTGCTTCCTAGGGCTGTATTTCACAGCAGGCCGTCTGAGTAATGTTAACAGGTACAGCTCCCGCCCACCTCTGCTGCTCTGCAGGTGCGAACAGGGACCCACACAGCACCAAAACCTGGCTGAGGAAGGACATGACTGATACCTGAAATGTTCCTGGTGGAAATATCTTCTCCACGTGACCAGGGTGTCTATAGTGAGCCTGAAACCAAAAAACCCTGCAGACACAGGGCAACACAAAGAAAGGCCTTGGACAAATCTGGGGTGCAAAGGGGTCTGTCCAGGAGAGGATCTGCCATCCGCACTGACAGGTGGCTGCTGAACGACAAAGGCCTGCCACTGACGTTAAAGCACTATAGGTCTGTTTTTAGGGGCGGAGGAGACGCTGAGGTTTAATTTAGTACCAAGACACCCAGAGACACAGCAACTAAGTGTCCAGGAAAGGAGTCTGTAAGGAAAGAGGACAGGGCAGGAGCTCAGAGCAGCTGAAGAAAAGATTTGCAGAGACAATTCCCTACCACCACACAGTAAAGTGGCATTACAGGCCAGACACTGTGTCCTGTTATTCGTCCAATTTCCATAGCAACAGTAGGTAATGATGCTGTTTGGGGGTTCCTATAGACACACAGAGAGTGGAGCTGGAATTCAAAGCCCACCTCCTGGAGGCGTGAGGCCGCTCAGCCATCCACAGTCAGGCATTTTACTAGTTATTTGGATATCATAGCCCAGCCTGGCCTGAGACGTGACCCAAAAACCTTCTGGTTCTTCAACAGCACACGGCCTGCTTTAGTGATGTAACTCTGCTGGTTCACTCATGAAATAAAAAGAAAAGCATAATAATTCTCTCAAGTTGCTGATGGTGTTTTGTCACCACAGTTGCCGTGAGGTTCGAAGGGGAATAGGGGACTGGGGGCACACAGCCGCCCATAACCAGCCCCCTATCCTGGTTTCCCACAATGCTCACACATGTGTCACCCCCCATATCGGACAGGGTTCACAAACAGACACAGCAGACTTCCCCCCACCCAATGCGTGAGTGTTCTCTCAGCTCTTTCTTGGCGTCATATGGATGCCTTTCCATTGGAGGATCACCCAAAAGGATTGTTTTGTGGGCGGGGGGTTCAGGCCAGTCTTCTCATGCTGCATGTTAAGTATAACTGTTCCCAATCACAAAAGGGGCTGGTTGATTCCCATCGTCTTCCTTTGGCTGACACCGTTCCCATGTCGTGGAGGCCCACCATCCTCATTGCCCAGTGGCCCCGCCCCTTTTGGGTGGCTCCATGAAAAAGGAGACACAGCTGTATTGACGCACTCTGTGTCATGTACATGCCTCCGCAATCGGTGCGAGGAGACCCCCCAGCCCATATCATGAAATCATCTGAGAACACGCTGACATTTCACACGTTTGCTGCGGTGTGTGAATCTTGTGAGAGATGTCGTGACGCTGTGGTGAAACACGACAGCTCAGTAAGAATATAAAGTCTGTACTTTATACATGTCTTACAGGGGTGCCAGAGGGGCATGGATACCCTGGTGGATTCAGGGGGCCCGGCACGTTCCAGGGGCCACAGTAGGGGCATGGGTACCCTGGTGGATTCAGGGGGCCCGGCACGTTCCAGGGGCCACAGTAGCGGCATGGATACCCTGGTGGATTCAGGGGGCCTGGCACGTTCCAGGGGCTACAGTAGGGGCATGGATACCCTGGTGGATTCAGGGGGCCCGGCACATTCCAGGGGCCACAGTAGGGGCATGGGTACCCTGGTGGATTCGGGGGCCCGGCACGTTCCAGGGGCCACAGTAGAGGCATGGATACCCTGGTGGATTCAGGGGGCCTGGCACGTTCCAGGGGCCACAGTAGGGGCATGGATACCCTGGTAAATTCAGGGGGCCCGGCACGTTCCAGGGGCCACAGTAGGGGCATGGATACCCTGGTGGACTCAGGGGGCCTGGTACGTTCCAGGGGCCACAGTAGGCGTATGGATACCCTGGTGGATTCAGGGGGCCTGGCACGTTCCAGGGACCACAGTAGGGGCATGGATACCCTGGTGGATTCAGGGGGCCCAGCACGTTGCAGGGGCCACAGTAGGGGCATGGATACCCTGGTGGATTCAGGGGGCCCGGCACGTTCCAGGGGCCACAGTAGGGGCATGGATACCCTGGTGGATTCAGGGGGCCCGGGCACGTTCCAGGGGTTCTTCAATACATAAAATAACATGCAAATTGGACCTATGATGACATTTTGTTAGGGGGGGCAAAATATCTAGGTGCGCCTCTGTCAAAAACTGTGCAATAATTTAAGATTTATTAAAATACCGGCAGTTTATGAAAGATTTCCCGAAGATTTGGATTTTTAGACAGAGGCAAATTTGTGAACAGAAGACATGTCCCTGTTTGGAAAAATAGTCATTTTTAAAGCATTACACCAGCATGAACAAAGGATAGAGTGCGATCCTGCTAATTACAGCCAGGCAGATAGCATCTCCCTCCAGCCTGGAGCCAGTGCGAAGCTACTGGGGTCAGAGGTGAAAGTTAAGGCTCCAGCCAGGAGCCCTGCACGTTGGGAGCGGGCCCCGGTTGTTTGGACCCTGGCTTCCCCTTCCACCCGATAAGGGAGGGGGGGGGTAGCGGGAACCTTTCACGGAAATACAAACAAGGCTTATCTGAGCTATGCTGGTCGCAGGTCAATGGGTAACTTCCATGAGTAACCACGCCAGGCCCCTCGCCCCAAACTGCTGTCACACCTCCCTTTGTTCAGCCTTTCGTCTGCTCCTGCATTTGGCTCCTTATCTAGAAGGACATTCTGGACTCCTCAGGAACCCAAGCCTGCCGGCCCCTCAGAGCACATGTGGCTTGAAGACGAACAGAGGTAACTCGGGTTTATCCAGCAAGTTCACTCAGAGCCGCTGCTGTGTCAGTAAATATCCCCTGAATGCAGGCAGACAGGACATGTGTGAAACACCGGAGAAAAGTGGAGAAACCAGCAGCTGAGCCTACTGGGTATGGCATTGCTGCTAACCTAAGCCCGACAGCGGTCGTCTGTTGCGTTCCAGAGATGCTTTCAGAGTCTTCCTTTGGTTCAGTGCTGGGGATAGAGGTGAAACCCTTAAGGAAACAGGAGTTTTGGCAAACGGAGCATCCTGAACCGCTCGCTTGCTGCATCTGCTCACCGTAAGCCCACACACACGGGTACGGCACCTGAGGAAGATTCTGCCTGCAGATGCCATACATTGGGGTGAGATCCCTAACACAAGAAACTTCGAATGGTGTGCAGAGAGCGCAAGGTGTCTTTTTTGGGTTGGGTGCAGGGTGACGCCCTGTCTAAAGTAACGTGTGCAATGAGTGTTTTTTACAGCCACCACTCAAAAGGGTCGACAGCTGCTGGGCTGAAGCTGCTGCCTCATTCTCGGAAATTACAAAAAAAGAAAAGCAAATATGGAATTTTAACCCTCTCTTACCTATCTCCCCATCCATCTTCCTAACCCCTCATCCAGTATAATATAATAGGGCTTTTAAATGCACAAAATATACAGCTAAAAAGCTTCTAAAGCAGCCATTTTCTCTTCAGATTAACTGATTTTCGCTGTGTGGGGTTTTGTCACTTCCTGTAAAGAAGTGCACTTTTTTTTGCATAACAATGCAAAGTCTCTGTATTTAAGTAAAAAGATGTCAATCAAATTGAAATTAAAATGTTAAAAAGAACTAATAAAACACTCGGCACCTTTTTTTGCTTTGTGTTGGTGGGGGGTTGCTGTGTGTTTGTGGCTCACAAGTAGGCCAGTGAAGCGAGGCTGACCTTTGACTCATAAATCACCCTGGAGGAAACTCCTCAATGACTCAAATTAAGATAAAACACCTTAATTATCACCTAAGCAGTTACTTGTCCCCTCTCTCCCAAAGCAATGTGTCACCCGCAGAGGAGGCCGTTGGCAGCCAGGGTGACAGGGTTTATTGCTCTAGAGACCGAGCACAAGACACACACACATGCGTGCGTGTGCACACACACACACACACACACACGCACACACACACAGGTAAGTGCACATCATCACGTCAAGTATCCTTCTGTGAACTTCCTTTTAAATCCCACTTGAGTGTAATGATCACTAAGAACACATGTGAATCAAAAACTTTCTGTCACATAATCAAACATAATGTGACACTTTTAATAAAGGACTTTGCACATTAGCTTGCAGGCTAAGCTTTAATTTTTCAGGAATCCTTAAAGAATTGTCTATGAGCGGCATTTTTTTGTCAGATATTCTCACAATTTCAGCATAACTGGAACATGCAAAGAGAAAGTCACTCAGAATGCAAACTGACGGGCAGAGGTGACATAAGTGTCATGTGCAGTCAAGTCTGACTCAAGCTTGAAGTATGAGGTTGAACTGTCAATCAAGGGCAGCCTGTGATTCGGAGCCTGGCCCTCTGCTCCGCCCAAAGCCACCTCCTTGTCCCCTTATTGTGGCAATTATCCTCACCCTAATGACGACTCAATGGCCTTATTTAAGAAATGGGGGGGCGAGGGGAGGGCTAACTTGCCTGTTGAGCTATTGGCATCTTTTCACTTGCCCTCTCCCTCTCAATCTGAGTCCCATTAAGCTTCCCCACCCCCCAGTCATCCTCAGCCCCCCCAGCCCACTACTGGTCGGCTGAGCAGTGGTTAGCTGGGGAAGCTGAGCGAGGAGTTGGTGGTGGGGTGCTGAAGTGGGAGGGGTGAGTGTTTCAGGGGGTGAATTAGGTTTGTTGCCTTTTGTGTCAAACGCTTGGCAGAGAGGAACGGGAG